>JAJGOT010000393.1:692500-812973 GCA_022457155.1 Cladopsammia gracilis
TTTTGTGTACCAAATGCCCTGCAGGTATTCAAGTCTAAAAATGTAACAATAACTTTGATAATTAGCTTTTGAGGCCTTTGAAAAAATAGAAAAGTATGGGTCACGAGATTTATAACGTCCTAAGGTGTTTAGCTACTCAGATTATTTTCGGCCTGAGGCAAAACGATCACTTTTCTCAAACATGAATTACAGTTATTGAACAGTTTGTGTTATTTGACGATGGGAATATATTGAATAACAATATACAACAACTACTGATGACATTTTTTTTTTTAGTAAAGTCTGTGTTTCTAGCAATGATGATAATAACCTGATCATCAGTTGTAAAGAATCCTGTAAAAACTAGCATTGCGACTACCAGTGCAATGCTTTATCTAATGAGCTATGAGGCCAATTGGAGAGCTGTTTTTAACCGATTCAAGATGATGGTGATCTGATCGGATTATTTGCAGTGTCAAAATTTGCGAAATATCGTCTGTATCTGATTAAAGGACTGGTTAGAGGATTTATATGCGCTTCTGTGGAATCTTTAAGTCCGTGGCCGGAGTGTGCCCCAATAAAGAAGTTGTAAGTTTAGAATCGTTCGAAAAGAAAACAACACGAAAATGAACTAAGGAACTGACCAAATCGAACATTCAACGACCCCTAACCTCCCGGCCATTTGATCAGTTTTTGGAAGAGTAGGAGATTTGAACAAGTTGCCTTAATTTCACGTTTTGTGTTGGGTGGTTTTCCTGATCGAAATCCGCAGAATGCAACCCAGAGGACATGTTAGAAGTTTTTAAAGGTGAACGCTTCCATGCTTTTGTAACCATCTGGCTGAAGAGAAAAGGACTACAAAAGCTCTGCACGAACTGGCTGCTGAGTACCCAGAAAATATAGAAAATGTGCTGCATAAAACATCAAAATGGAGTTGCTGATCTTTTTCCCGGGTGGGGATAGGCATAATGAGCCTTAGATGGGGCATTTGCATAAATAGTATCAAAAAAATGAAATGAAATTTATTCTCTAAGCCCCTTGCCACATTATGTGCGCCCAGCAGGTGTTTTGACATAAACGGACTGGCCCACTAGCCTCTATCGTGCCCCCAGTTAAGTTTATACATTGACATATTTTTAATATGAATGTTTGTTTGTTGTTCTGGGTACGTCCCAGCATAGGCTAAAACGTCCTACTAACTAAGTGAGTTCCCTATAACTCATCTTACGCATCTTGTACTTTATTTTAACTTGAACATTTTAGGAGGATTTTATTCAGACACTGAAGCGTTTGTCAGCAGCAGTTGCCGACAATGTCCTAATGGTACGTTTGTTCCATACAATGATGCGCCTGGAAAGAAGGCACGAGATTGCATCGCTTGTCCGCAAGGTAAAATATCAAGAATTGATTTAGAGAACAATGTGGATCAGCTGGTTTAAATTGGTTAAGAATGCTCATGGAAAGTCATAGACAAGTTTGAAACCGGTAGAAACTAAGAACAGAGCTTTCTTTCTTTCTGTATTTATATTAATATTATTATGCAGCTCTTACTGAACGAACAAACGTAGAAACGAATTTCCAATTATAACTTTAATTCAATATTGAGGATACAAATTGAGAACAAATCGTATGTCTATGCTAGTAGTTTAGAATATGACCGTTTTGCAAATTTTAGTGTGAAATATTGTGTGAAGGCATTTTACGAGCTTTTTCCCGAGTTCTTTCTTAACATTATTTGTGAACTTGATAGAAAAAGTTGAGTATCCCATTAATTAAGGTGGCTCTATATCATGGTTATTGGCCAGTCTTCCAAATAAAAAAATACACGATCTTATTGCTGTCTTTCGAGAGTTATGTTTCGCGATACTAGGCATAATATATACATACACCTAACTTAGGCTGTCTCGTTTACGGAGAAGTCTAATTTGACGGTCTTGTATCGTTACCATGGCAACCAATGATTGAGTTGTTGGGCTTGTTGTTCAAGGTTAGCAAACCTCTCAACGGATTTTCTAGGTTTTTACACGGTAAATATCCACGATTGTTGGTGAAACAGAAGAAATATTCAGTTAGTCTAATCTAACAAAGCCATAAAAAAATCGGTACACAATTTGCGCCAATTTACGCACTTTTCGTTTTGTACGTTTATTGGGTTTGTCTATGTACAAAAATTGCCGTCTTTTTTTTCTGATCAAGAACAAAGAAAATCCTACCAATTTGTCAATTTTTATAAAAATTTACCGTGTGGAGTGTGTGCAATAACTGTTGAGTTACTGCAAAAACTTTTTTATGTTCGTGACGTCATCAAAAATAAACAAACGCGCGCTCGCGCCATTTTTGTGCCCATGCCTCGCGCGCCAAATATCGTTCATTGAATAACACAATCTTTAATCAGTCGACATATTTGGAAATAAAATACAAATATTTATTAAATGAAGACTACGGGCCACCGAGATATAGTCCAACATTGTTTTTTCACCCCCCCCCCCCCCCCCCAACCCATGCATTTGATGGTAGTCCACTTGGCAACATACTAAAAATCCCCTGTGAGCTTTTACCACAGGAAACCCAAGTTGGGTAAAATCACCCTCTCAAAGAATGAACTTTGTTTTTATCGTGTTTCTCTTTTTAAAAGTCCTAGATAAAGTAAATCATACTCACTGGGTTATTCTTAAAATTAAAACAATAAGTTGTTCATTGGCTTATTGCTACAGTCGTATTTTACTCGATCTGCACACACTGATTCAATATCATCAGACTGAAGTTGACGCCTGTAGATAAAATTTCAGAGTTATAAATATAAGATGTACTCATTTCAGCAGGCGGGATGTGGAATGATAAAAACTGTATTCTCGGTGACTTGCGCTCTAAAAGGCGTGAAATGGAATTGCTCTAATCCAGGCGCCTATGGGCCTCTCTCTGGTTTTGTCTTATTCCAGACACGTGTTCAGTTTGTGAAAGGTTTTCACTAGTTTTATTCAATGCGTGGGAATTGGAGCGTCAAGTGGCGATACGTTCAAGACCGCTAAACGGAATATTCGAGTGCGAAATATGTGGCTACTCTACTTTGCTTCAGTCATTCTGAGCACATCATGAGACAGTTCTCCATAAGGTTCCATCGGCGGTTTCGCCTGTGTGTTTTTTGGGGCAGTCTGGTGAACCAACTGGTTCGATGTACATCTTGATTCTTAAACATGTTTTAAACCATCGTCTCTTTCCATTTGCTTTACACAACTCTCATATTGTCGCACTGACGTCTGCAAACATCATAGACGGATTTACAACTCCTCATTCTCCGGCATCTTTCTGATTATTCTAGCGTAAGCTTAAAGCTGACAGTGTTATTTAAAATAGCTGTATCGCTGTGAATAAGGCCTTTGATGGATCTGCAGTTAAAGAACGCATTGCCCTTTAACCATAACACAGATAACTTACTTAATCAACAACTCAAAGTGCGTTTTCAGTGATGTGCAACAAAATCGGAAATTTTTTATTGTTGATGGAGGCGGACGTTTGAGAATAGGAGGCTGCTTCCTATACTGACAGACATGAGTCCGGCATATAAGTTTCTCTTAAAGGATATTTGATGAAGCTGTAGACTGCACAACACACAGAAACACATGCAATAATCATGGCCTGTAGCGCTTTTATTCTGGCCTCGATTAGATATAAGGTACTGGGGTATCCTGGTGATATCAACTTATATTTACAAGTCCGGTGTTTCCAGAAAGCATATTAATCGCCCCATGGGCCCTGTGAAAAAACTCGAAATTTGTCCGGCGCATATTACTTAAAAAACGAAACAATGTCACATTTTACAAACAAAAATAAGTGATTGAGAACTTTTTCCCTATGTAAGTCTTTTTTTTGTTTAAGAATATAAACACTCATTAAAAGCCTTCTTTGAAAGTGGAAGCTAAATCAACTCGAGTTCCCTGTGGTAAAAGGATTTCGGAGAAAGGATTTGGGAGAATTTTCAGTATGTTGTTAAGAAGACCACTTTTGATCGTATGGAGTTGAGAAAAATTATGTTGCAAGTTTGTTTGATATTAAACCGTAGATTGACTAGACTAATAAGAATACAATAAATATCATTCTGACTATCCTCTGTTTGAATAGGAACTAACACAGACTATTTCGCCGGATTTCGAGCTTGTAAATGTTTGGATAACTTTTACCGCACTGCCCTTTTTGAAGGATGCAGTCCATGTACCAAAGATGGGTTAAAGTGTGAGGACGACTTCGCTACACTAAAGGCTGGCTATTGGTGGAGTTGGAAAAATGAAAGTCATAAAACAATTTATAGAAATTTCACGAACAAAATCCGGCTAAATAATGTTACCGTTGATCGTGCTGAACAGATGGATCGCTTGTTTCCCAATTATTCTTCCACTAAGTATCCACACAAGCTACCCAAACCACACCGATGTCCAAGGAAGGAATCGTGCAAAGGAGGTTTTGATTCTTTATGCGACAATGGCTACGAAGGGCCACTGTGCGAGATATGCAGTGAAGGGTACTATAAGCAGCTTCAAGAATGTAAATCGTGTCCAACGAAGAGATGGATGTTCATACAACTTTCTATCCTGGGGGCAGTTATTTTAATAATCACTGCAGTTCTAGTGTGGAGGAGCAAGAAGAAAGGCAACAAAAATAAAGATCGTTCGCCAGTGGACATTATTCTGGGCAGGCTAAAGATTGTAATCGGTTTTTATCAAGTAACATTTGGACTTCTGGAAGCATTTACGTACATAAAATGGCCAGACACACTTGCTGTTATCGGAAAATATTCTGAGATGCTGCAACTTAATGTTTTACAGATTGCTCCTGTTCAGTGTTTGTTTCCAGATTTGAAAGTCAATGCATTTGGAAGCTTATTTGCCATACTCGCAATGAACGGTGGAGTCATAATTATCTCATTCACCGTTTACGGAATCGTTAAATTGGCTCTCTTGCGTAAATCGTTAGACGAGGAACAGAAAGCCTTGAAAACATCTAAAGCGAAAGAGCTGATATATCGATGCTTGTTTTTCTTCCTCTACGTAACGTACCTAAGTACGTGCTCTAAAACAGCAAACGTGCTCCCCGTTGCCTGCCACAGGCTATGCGCTGATGAAACTGAAAAGCCAGAAGAGTGCCCCAAGTTCCTAAAGGCAGATTACAGCATTGACTGTAAAGGTTCAGAGTACAGTCAATCAGTTATTGTGGCATACGTTGCGGTTGGCTACATACTTCTTCTGCCAGCTGCATTGCTGATTGTTCTTTGGAAACAACGAAAGACGCTTGGCCAAACCAAAAACGAAGACGAACATGACACGTCTGACACTCCACAACAAAGCAAGGAACTACTCACTGGCTTACGATTCCTGTATGAAAATTACAATCCCCATGCGTGGTATTGGGAACTAGTGGAAACAATGCGCAAGGTAGTTCTGACATCCGGTTTTATCCTTGTGGGAGGCGAGAGCAGGGCATACGTTGGACTAGCCTGTGTGCTGTCAAGTATCTATGGGGTCTTCTTTGCCCATAAACATCCCATAGCAGATCCGTTCGAAAACAGGTTGATGCTGATATCTCTCGTTGTTACGATCGTTAATCTGGGGATAGGAGCTGTTAGTAAAATTTCCAAAGAGAACATTTCTACCTCAATCGATCCATATACAGATAACATCATGTTCAAGATTTTAGTGGTTGGAGCAAACACTTTGGTCATCGGTCTTCTTGGCGGTAAGCATAAATACTCATGTTTTTTTCAAAAAACAAATAATTTTAATTTTAATTTTATTTAAATAATTAGCAAGTACATTAATCATGGGTTTACATGTTGTGTTATTATTGTTTTTTATTCTTTTTCAACTGTGCGTTCCATGACATTTTGTCCGGCTAGACTTCTACATCGTTCCTCTTGTTTACTGAATATTTTTGGATGTTAACCCTATTCAGCCTGGGGGGTACAAAGTGCCCGCCTAAATTTCAACATTCATAACTTCTTTAATATGTATTCAAACGCCATCAAACTTTGTGACTTTACCTAACCTTTATCTGGCAACATTTTTTATGACAATTTATTGATCACGTGACCTGATGTTTCCATGGCAACAAGATTTTGACAGATATGTTTTTTGAAATTTGCATATTTGTATATTTGAATGAAGAAAAACAATGTTTATTGGTATAACTTTTATATTTTTACGTCATTTGACGTTTATTTATTGATTTTGGTTAATTTTGAGTCAATTTGGACGGTTTTTAAGAGGTTTTAAAAAATTTCAGAAATCCAAGATGGCGGATCCAAGATGGCGGCCGTATAACTAATTACCTAATAACTACGTCATATGACGTCATCGTTCCATTGTGTGAACCGCAAAGGAGACAGTTTTGGACGTACTATGTCCCCTCTAGGTTTCATTGTCATAGCATTAATGTTCTTGAAGTTACGAGGGGGGCGGGGGGTTCCACTCCAGGCTCAGGAACTCAAACAAAGCCCAGGCTGAATAGGGATAAGTAAAGAGACAAGGTGGGTTTACATTTCCCCTCGATTTTCTCACAGTCTCATTTATTGGCTAAATCTGAGAAAAGTCCCAGCAGCTCGGAATACCAGTTAAGAAGCGATAAAATGTTTCTAATAATGTTTTTTTTTTCTTCTGAATTTTCAGTGCAGTACATTGCTTACGTTTATCAGTACATAAAAGAATGGCGCAAGAATCCGAAATGGTCCCTCTCTTGCTGTCTGGCCTTGCTGCTACCTCTAAACAACTTACAGGGTGACATACGTGGAATGGCTGGCAAGAATATTCTCAAGCAGCAACTACAAACGGGTAAAATTGAAATGCCGTCTATTTCAAGCACTTTGAAAGACAGTGGAGTAGTAAATGTTGGGCTTGAAGAAGAAGAAGAAGAAGAAGAAGAAGAAGAAGAAGAAACCAGCCAAACAGAAGAGCCTCATAATGGCAATCGCGGTGAAATAGCTGAGCAAACAGGACGGAAAATTGGAAAACGGAACAATAGCACAACTCCCCAGAGTGATGTCACTCTCGTCAGTATCCACTTTCCCAGGCCAAAGCCAAACGAGATATACGACACTGGACTTTGAGTTGAAGAAAAAGTACTGAAAAGGTGGTAATAGTTAAACTGAGACACGCGTAATATGCATGTTTTTATAATTATCTTATCATGTTAAGAGTTGTTAAAGTCCAATTCGGCAATAGCCCATTTCCGAGTTGCTCTTAGCCTCCTTTTGAAACCGAGGCCAAGTGCAAAACCATTCATATGAAAATGAGTTTTCTTTCACATGCAAATAAAACTGATACCCATATGAATGGTTTTGCACTTGGCCTCGGTTTGAAAAGGAGGCTAAGAGCAACTCGGAAATGGGCTATTGCATCCATAACCAGACAAGTGTACAGGTAGAAGCAATTAGCTGCTTGTCTGGAAAGAAAGGTGTTTTAGAGTTGTTTCGTGTGTGTAGTTCCTAAAAAAATCAGGGTCAATAATCGAGTTACTTAACCCTATTCAGCCTGGGCTTTTTTGAGTTTCTGAGCCGGGGGGCGGAGGCACATTGTTCCCCCCCCCCCCCCCAGGTAACTTCAAGAACATTAAGGCTATGACAATGAAACCTAGAGGGTACATAGTACGTCCAAAACTGTCTCCTTTGCGGTCCACACAATGTAACGATGACGTCATATGACGTAGTGATTAGCTAATTAGTTATACGGCCGCCATCTTAGATCCGAACCAAAAAACGGCAAACTGATCCTTACGGCAGAAAAACAGAAGCAGAAGCAGAAGCAAATAAAATAAAATAAAAGTGGAATATAATAGTACCCAATATTTCGCTTTGCAAAACAAAGCTTCTTCAGCGGCTAGCACTATAAATGATTGCAACTGTAAAACCGTTATACAAGTGGTTTTGAAAAAACTAAAGAATAACAAAAACAATGAATATGATAGGTGAAGGGTTTGACGGGTGATAAACTAAACTGACTAGTGATGAGAAAGTTAATGAAGTTCGTCGCGTCTGTTGATTCCAAGTGGTTCTAACGTCTTTGCTTTGTCTATTAGAAATGCTTCACGCGCTTTTCGTACAGAGTCTCTGCTATTATTCCAGTGGTATAAGTTGCATATCCTTAGTAGAGTGTCCCGGTAGATTAAAGTGTTGTGATATAGGAGTAGAGCAGCTGAGGTGATGTGGATTCTCTACAGAACGGCGATGTTCACCAAAGCGTTCATTAAGTTTGCGTTTTGTTTCTCCGATGTATTGACACGATATATTACGTTTAAAGCAATTTTTACATTGGATCATATAGATCAGGTTTTTAGAATTACATGGATTTTTTTTTGAAATTTTGAAATTTTTCAAAACCTCTTAAAAACCGTCCAAATTTACTCAAAATTAATCAAAACCAATAAATAAACGCTAAATGACGTAAAAATATAAAAGTTATACCAATAAACATTGTTTTTCTTCATTCAAAGGTATAAATATGCAAATTTAAAAAAACATGGCTGTCAAACTCTTGTTGCCATGGAAACATCAAGTCACGCGATCAAAAAATTGTCCTATGAAATTGTTGCCAGATAAATTTTAGGAAAAGTCACAAAGTTTGATGGCGTTTGAATACATATTAAAGAAGTTATTAATGTTCAAAGTTAGCGCGGGCACTTTGTGCCCCCCCCCCTCCCCCCCCTCCCCCCCCCCCCCAAGGCCGAATAGGGTTAATATGAATTTATTAAGTTATTTACCACATATTTACTCTTATTATTATCGCTTATTATAGGGAGAAGTGGTTCATATGATTACATTAGTTTAAATTAAGGCACCGGCCATTATCTAGCGGGGAGGGGGTTGAGATCACAGAATTCCTAGCAACATTTTGGGGGAGGGCTACGATTTTTTCTTTACACCACATTTTCGTCTTGACTTTTTTCTAGAGTATAAACTCTTCGGAGATCCTTTTGTTCATTGTTAATATACACAAACGCTTTGAAGACGCTTTAAAAAGTAATAGTTTTTCAGGGTTGATGACGTCAGACGCAAACACCTCCCTTTCCTGGAGAGAGAGACGGGAGGAAGAGAGACCCACGTCCACTTTAACACCAACCCGTCAATAACTTTGTCAATAATAGAGTAATTTTTTGCCTTATCGAAAGTCCGTTTTCATCCTATAACCCGAAAAATAACGGCCTCTTCGCTTATGCAAATGAATTTGCTTGCTTATGTTCTGCGTATTGCTCTATGCACATCTTGGAAGGGCCATTGACACGGAGGGAGGGCCGCAATTTTTGGATCAAATTCATGCCAAAACAAGTGGTCCCCCTTCCCCCTTCCCCCGCTAAATAATGACCGGTCTCCTACTTAAACCGCAGTCTCTCCCGAAACACTAAATAACTTAACATTGAGATAAGGCAGTTTTCTAACAAGTCACCGCTGAACAGTACAAAAATGCGGGATAAGGTTGCGTCTTTCATCAATTTCGATTTCGTTCTTCGTTTTAACAGTGCGAGTCCGCAGAAGAAGATAGCTTTGTGAATTTTTGGTCTTTTTTCATTGACTGACGACCAGAATTTGTACCTTGGAATAGGTTTCCCTATGAGGATATTTTTACTGCCGGTACATTTATAACTAAAAATTACGTTTGGAAAACTGCTGGTCTGTGCTAGACGTTTTTTGTGTTCATTCAGCGAGTTCTGTTGCTGTGATAAAGAGAGAATTTCAGCTTTGATGATTTTGAAATAAATAAAATTGTAATTGTAACTACATTCTTTAACAATTTTTATAAAAGGAATAAAAACTCGAGTGGCTGAAACAACACTCACCTGTGGCTCCAGTTCACTTTACTTCATCTCGGGAGCGAATTGACGTCAATGCTAGGATCTTTATCAGGGTATAAAATCATGGCAATGAAGTTTTATTCCTTATTAACAGTAGTAATTATAACAATATGTAAATCTTGGTCTTCCGGGTAAGGTTTCCTTTAAAGACTTATTATACCAAAGTCAAAGCGGAGTATTTTACGTTTCAGGATGTTGCAAAAAATAAATGATTTAATTGGGGAAGTAAAGTTAAACCTAAAAATGTTTTAGTCTACATCGTATCCTGGAGACCAATCTATTATTCAAATGCACTCTAAAATAATAACTGTTAGTCTTACCTTGCGATATCATTCATTTAGCCTACATTTAAGTCATTTGATTAGTACTAAACGATTTAAAAAATAAATAATTAGAATTGTTAAATCCGTAAGGAATGAGTGAAGAAGTGTAAAATTCAAGGACTATGAAACCCAAAGATCCACGATTAAAAAGTGGAAATGGCTTATTAACTTATAGCTCGTAAAGTTGCTCGTAAAATGCGAGTCCACAGACGGAGAAAGCTATGCGAATTTTGGTCTATTTTCACTGACGACCAGTATAAGTACCTTGGAATAGGTTTTGCCTATGAGGATATTTTTACTGTTCATATATAATTAACAGTTACGTTTCGAAAACTGCTAGTCTGCGCTGAACGTTCTTAGTCTTCATTCAGCGAGTTCTGCTGCTGTTATAAAGAGAATAATAGCTTTGATGATTTCGAAATTAAATGAATGACTGAATTGTAATTCTAGCTTTACTTCCTTGTTATTGTATATATTCTTAAGCAATTTTTATAAAAGGAATAAAGCTCGAGTGGCTGAAACAACACTCGCCTGTGGCTCCAGTTCACTTTACTCCATCTCGGGAGCGAGTTGACATCAGTGCTAGGATCTTTATCAGGGTATAAAATCATGGCAATGAAGTTTTATTCCTTATTAACAGTAGTAATTATAACAATATGTAAATCTTGGTCTTCCGGGTAACAGACTTATTATACCAAAATAGAGGGGATTATTTTACGTTTCAGTATGTTTTAAAAGATAAATGATTTATTTGGGGCAGTGAAGGTAAACCTGAAAAATGTTTTGGTCTTAAGTTCTATCTTATCCTGGAGACCAATCTATTATTCAGATGTACTCTATAATAATAACAGTTAGTCGCACCTTGCGATGTCATTCATTTAGCCTACATTTAAGTCATTTGATTACTACTAAAAGTGTTAAAAGCACGGCATAATTATAATTGTTAAGTCAGAAAGAAAGAAAGAAAGAAAGAAAGAAAGAAAGAAAGAAAGAAAGAAAGAAAGAAAGAAAGAAAGAAAGAAAGAAAGAAAGAAAGAAAGAAAGAAAGAAAGAAAGAAAGAAAGAAAGAAAGGAAAGGAAAGGAAAGAAAGAAAGAAAGAAAGAAAGAAAGAAAGAAAGAAAGAAAGAAAGAAAGAAAGAAAGACGAGTGTAAAATTCAAGAAGTGGAAATGGCTTATTAACTTATAGCTTTTAATATAATCACTTGTGTACTGTAATTGTAAGTAAAGAATATACAGTAAGAACGTGTGTGTTGTAATTGCTGTGTCGGTATATCAAGCAGTGAGATGCTAACTGAGCTGAACCTCACGGAAGAGCATCGAAGAGAAGAATAAGTGAAGTGACATAAAGGCATGCAAACTAGGCTTAAAAATTCGTACTCTTACTATATTATACTGGACTATACGGAAATCGAGACTGCGCCCGAAAAGTTAATACTTGACTAACATTTGACTAATCCCGTCCAGTCTTTGACTAATCCTGACTGATTCTTGACTAAACCTAGACTAATCTTTTACTTAACCTAAGTAATCCCTGACTAATCCTTCATCAATAATTGACTACGTAATCGTCGACTAATCTTTGACTAACTCTGATTTATTCCTAACTAATCCCTGACTAATATTTGACTAATACAAATGTACTTGACTAATTCTGTCTAATGCTAATTAATATATTGGCCGACAAATCCCCCTTTTCACAAAAATATGAGCCCATGAATATTTAAACAGTAGAAATTCGTTAAGGAGCATGAAAGGGCTCAATTTTGCTCCTTAACAAATTTCTAACAACTTCTGTAAGAGCTCTAGCTTTGACACCTTCACAAAATGATCACGTTCTCACACTCTTTCTAACGCACGTGGAATTGACCAGGAAATCCCCTTTTTCACAGAGATATGACCGCAAAAATACTGAAATGATAGACTGAATTTGTTTATGAGTTTCAAAGGGACCTCCTTGATTTTTTTAAATGTGGCTCAACTTTGCTCATTAACAAATGTTTATTGTTTCAATATTCATAGGCTATGTTCTCCGCTTCTAAGCTTTGACACCTTCACGAAATATTCACACGCCCACTTCAAATAAGCGCTCCCCTTCGAATTCGGCCCCCCTCCCCTTGACCTGGAGAGTTAAATAAAAGCCCCGTGCGCTAATTTCAAGTGCCCATGACGTTTAATTTTTTAATTTCCCATCTGAATGTAAACATCACACAAGGAACCTTTGCGGAACAATTTCGCGCTTTGCACAAAAAGCGAATTTTTTATGAATATTTCAAATCTTCAAAATCCTATTTTTTGCGGTATACCCGTCCCTCTGGTAAGAAGGCCAACGGGCTCACATGTTCCTTAATCTACGTCACAATTCCTTTGTTGAAGTCACCTGCTCCTTAATCTACGTCACGGATCCTTTGTTAACCGAGAGGGACCGAGAGGAGACTAACGCGAATGGTGGACCAAAATGGCGGCAAATTTCGAAGACTTTAAAAAATCATAAAAAATTCACGTTTTGCTGAAATCAGAAATTTTTTTCGCAGACGTTCATTACGTGACGTGTAGATTTAGATAAGAAAATAAAAAAAATCGTTATGGGCACTTTAACCATTTACGGCAAGTATTTACAGCAAGCTGGTTGTGTTCAATTGTTTTTGTTTTCGTTGATTGTGCTTGCTGAACCACGAAATTTTAGGTTTTCTCAGACTTTGGTGACGTAAGCAAAGCAAAAAAGCAAAATTGATCGCGGTTTTCTCGCGTTTCCTTTGGAATTTTTTCTAAAACTTTGAGGTATAAACGCTACCTTTCATATGTTTCTTTTACGAAAAATTCTGTCAGAGCAATTTAGTGAAGTCAGAAAAATGTTTACCCACGAAATTAAGTGAAATTAGGAAAACCGTCTGAATTACGCCAATGTTTTCTTCTTTCAAAATTCTGGCCGCAAGATAGCAAAGTTTAAAAAATTTCACCAAAGGAACCTCGAAATAAAGTCCCACCATGGGCAGTAGGAAAAGTGCATTTCGACTAAAATAGTTTTTTTCATCTAAAAAATATATATTTTGTGGATAAAGCTTTAAAAACAGTCCATTCGATTCAGAAATAGTGCTAGCATTCGTAAAGTGGGCATAAACGGGCGATAAGCCCTGGGTGGGAAAAGTTTCGGGGTTGCTAAGAGATCTGGACTATTGGCCAATCGATGGGCCAAAAATACAATGGCAATTATTTTTCAAATTGGTCTTCAGCTGGTAAGAGCAAAAAGGCCAGTCCCCTGCTGGCACTGCCAGTGATAAAACTGCGACAGAAAGGCGACACCCCCTACTGGGATGATTGTGGCGAAAATGTCACAGGGAGATGTTTCTTCCATTTTTTATATTTCTTCCCCGTTTCAAAAAGGACAGAATTAAAAATCCGCCAGGCTTCTTCGTTTTATTTGCCGCTTTGTTGAAAACTTTTGGGCTCTTTCATCCACGCTGAAACACCGCACGATCACTGTTCAAAAGTAAATAATAACGGACCTTGCAGTTTCCGCTCAATTTACAATACAACAAATGAAAGCAAAATAAGGTTAAAAAACGTACTATTCTTAGCAGTATAAAAAAAAAAAATTCCAAAAAACCAGTAGATTTACTAGCAACCTTTATGGCATTTCTGATGTTTGTTTATGGGATCCCAAATATATGGGTTCCCAAATCTCCACTGAGGACAGTGGGTATTGTAGGGGGGGGAATTGTGTATGTATAGGTGTGGTTGTGAAATTAAGAAAAATATAAATAAATAAACAAAAAGAAAATAAAAGAAAATAAATAATAAAAAAACAAAAAAAAAATAAATAAAATAAAAATTAAATAATAATAATAATAAAAAAAATAATAAAATAAAATAAAATAAAAAGCAAAACAAAGGAAAGGAAAGGAAATATTAGTAAAAACATTAAACAAAAATAGAACAAAAATGACATAAAACAACAAATAGAAAAGAGAAAATGAGGAAAGAGAAGATATTAGTAGAGGGGAGAAAAAAGAAAAAAAAAACTCAAAGTGTTAGTATTTGAAAAGGGGGAACCCTATTTGCTAGGGGTTAGCAATTTTGAAGGGGGAAAAAAAACTTATGTGTGAGGGGTTAGCATTTGTAGAAGGGGGGGAATAGAACATATGTGCTAGGAGTTAGCATTTGAAGAGAGGGGGGAGGGGGAAACCCATTTGTTAGGGGTTAGCAATTGTAGAGGGGAAAAGCATTCATGTGCTAGGGGTTAGCATTTATAGAAGGTGGTGGGGGAACCTATTTGTAAAGGGTAGGGTTAGGTCTAACCATCCTGGGGGTTAGTAATTGTAGAGGGGAAAAAGAAAACCCATGTGCTAGGGGTTAGCATTGGTAGAGGGGAAAAAGAACCCATTTGCTAGGGGTTAGCATTTGAAGAGGGGGGGGGACATATTTGCTAGGGATTAGCAATTTAAGAGGGGGAAAAAAAACACTCATGTACTAGGGGTTAGCATTTGTAGAAAAAGGGGGGGAATCCATTTGCGAAGGATAGGGTTACATCTAAGGGGATGGCTTAACAACTTAATGACTAACTTAACTTATATTAACTTAACAACTTTTATGGCTTAAGTTGTGTCTAAAAGGTTGATCTCACACCGGAAGTGACGTCATTTCCGGTTGGGGTTAGGTTTTAATTAGGGTTAGAGTTTTCATTAGGGTTAGTAAAAGTTGGGGTAGCGGTGCGTATCTTGATGCTGGCACTTGTCCAATACTGCCTTGCCATGCTGCTGGTCTTGTGACTGTGCTTACTTGCCGGGTCGACGTGAAGTTTTTTTTTTTTTTGGTAACGTTGCGTATCTTGTAGGTGTTTTTTTGTGGCTTTGGCGGCGCTGCGTATCTCGGAGTGTTTAGCATTTATACTAAGTAAACCTAAAAGTCTTTGTAGTACCTACTACATGTACAAGCAGTCCTTGACAGAACCAGCGGAAAAGTCAACACAATCGTGTTTAAAGGCCCATCCAACGCCGGCAAAAGTCGAATTGCAAATTCCAACAAGTTCTCCTTCAGAACATACGCCAACATCCAACAAGGAAATTGTAATTGTAATCTCCAATTGTAGAGGGAAAAATAAATTAAACCCATGTGCTAGGGGTTAGCATTTATAGAAGGGGGTGGGGGAAACCATTTGTAAAGGGTAGGGTTAGGTCTAACCATCCTAGGGGTTAGTAATTGTAGAGGGGGAAAAGAACCCATTTGCTAGGGGTAAGCATTTGAAAAAGGGGGGGGGGACCTATTAGCTAGGGGTTAGCAATTTTAGAGGGAAAAAAAAAAAAACACTCGTGTACTAGGGGTTAGCATTTGTAGAAAGGAGGGGAACCCATTTGCTAAGGATAGGGTTAAATCTAAGGGGATGGCTTAACAACCCTAGGGGTTAGCAATTGTAGAGGGGAAAAGTAAACTCATGTGCTAGGGGTTAGCATTTATAGAAGGGGGTGGGGAACCCATTTGTTAAGGGTAGGGTTAGGTCTAAACATCCTAGGGGTTAGTAATTGTAGAGGGGAAAAGAACCCATGTGCTAGGGGTTAGTTTGTTTTGAGGGGGAAAAACCTCTTTGCTAGGGGTTAGTATTTATAGGGGGGGGGGAAACCCATGTGCTAGGGGTTAGTTTGTTTTGAGGGGAAAAAAAAAACCTTTTAGCTAGGGGTTAGTATTTATGGGGGGGGGGAAAGAACCCATGTGTCAGGGGTTAGTTTGTTTTGAGGGGGAAAAAATCTCTTTGCTAGGGGTT
The DNA here is from genome assembly GCA_022457155.1 of Cladopsammia gracilis. Lineage (NCBI taxonomy): Eukaryota > Metazoa > Cnidaria > Anthozoa > Scleractinia > Dendrophylliidae > Cladopsammia > Cladopsammia gracilis. Next base: position 708,391 of record JAJGOT010000393.1, read on the forward strand.
AGTATTTATGGGGGGGGGGGAAGAACCCATGTGCTAGGGGTTAGTTTGTTTTGAGGGGGAAAAAACCTCTTTGTTAGGGGTTAGTATTTATAGGGGGGAAAAGAACCCATGTGCTAGGGGTTAGTTTGTTTTGAGGGGGAAAAAACCTCTTTGTTAGGGGTTAGTATTTATAGGGGGGGGGAAACTCATGTACTAGGGGTTAGTTTGTTTTGAGGGGAAAAAAAACCTCTCAGCTAGGTGTTAGTATTTATGGGGGGGGGGGGGGAAAGAACCCATGTGTTAGGGGTTAGTTTGTTTAGAGGGGGAAAAACCTCTTTGCTAGGGGTTAGTATTTATAGGGGGGAAAAGAATCCATGTGCTAGGGGTTAGTTTGTTTTGAGGGGGAAAAACCTCTTTGCAAGGGGTTAGTATTTATGGAGGGGGGGAAAGAAACCATGTGCTAGGGGTTAGTTTGTTTTGAGGGGGAAAAAACCTCTTTGCTAGGGGTTAGTTTGTTTTGAGGGGGAAAAAACCTCTTTGCTAGGGGTTAGGTTAAAATGTTCTTATGAAAATAGTATTAATATATTATATTGTATTTTATTGAAGGTTGCAGCTTCAAAAAGAAAACAAGAAGAAGAAAAAGAAACGAAAATTTTCCGGTTTATAGGCAAATATCGAGTAGACATCTTGAGTCTTGAGCTATTGACATCTTGATGTTTTTGGTGTAGTTGTAGATTACCATTGTGTTGACGAGCTAAGAAAAATAAAAAGAAGATAGATAGAAAAGAAAGATAGAAAAAAGGATGCATCGACACCTAGGGCTCATTACTCATGCGCGTAGCGGCATGAGTTATAAAATGCCCTCCGTTTTTCTTTTTTTTATTTTTTGTGTCACGATTTTGCATGCAAATTTATGCACGCATATTTTAAATTGTGCATTTCCGGTTCGTAGCTTTGCCCTTTTCACTTCCGGTTTGGTGACTTCCGGCTACTCTCACTTCCGGCAAAACATCGTTACTGAAGTGTCACGACAGCGTCTCCTACAACCCTACTCACCTTAGTAATGTTCACGTCACCTATATATTAAAGTCACAGTAAAGACTGGCTTCATTGTGGTACGACCTTCATTTATAAAACATTCAATAGTAACGTGGTTTGCAGGTGCGATGACTGAATGAAAGGAGTAACTCTTCTCCATGTCGGACGTCTTTTTATCTTGTTTAAAATATTAAAATATAAATTGCTTCTTTTCTTATGATACGTTGAAATATAAGACCAATGTTTCTTACGCATGCGCATGACAAACATTTTCCGTCATTTGGTCTTATTGGTGTATAAGTCAGTCCTGCATTTCTCCCGTCGAGGTGAACGTTGCTTTTATACGCAGCATACAACTTGAGGCCGAATTTGTCGCGATTATGTTTGTCAAAAATGGCAAACATCGATCTCTCGCGCTGGTAAGCATATTGTCAATTTATTCCCCTTTTTACTGCCGACTCTTTACAATGCCTGTGTCGGAGCAGTCCTCGCTGCCTGTGGTGAGTAATTTCAAGACTTTTTTTAAAGAAAGAACAATAGAAACACACGGCAAAACAGCGTCGTTACTTCAGCCCCTCAGATTTAATAAAAAATTTGGACTTCGGGACTGGACTTCTGTGGATTATGGACTATGGAATGCGTGTCATATTAATGTCGATTTTTACTGACTTTATTGCTTTCTGTGGTTACTAGGTTACTAGTAACCACTATGTTGTCACCTGTGTAAGTAAGTCCGACTTTCCGAAGCGCGAAGTTGTGCCGAGTTCAATCGATTGCTGTACGATGAGACAGTTCTGATAGCTTCGGATTGGACGACTCGATTGTCAAGGCAGTTGTGTTTGTACGTGCGCGCTTTGGATCCATGGGAAAGGTAAATGGAGCTTTCTCGTTCTTTTTACTGCTTTACCAAGCACAGGTTTCACCAAATGTGGCCAAGTATTGTTTTCAAAGATTATTTTAGGTGTTTTCGTGGTTTGGAAAAAGGTTTTAGTGAAAAATCGAGCTGTGAATCGAAGTGTTTGTTTGCAGACCATGAGCTATCCGAAATCATGATTCAAACGCCGCCAGCATTTCATTTCTGTACCTTTGACCATTCAGAACTGCTTTTTTGATTAGCGAAAGCATTATGCGAATCATTTTTCCTGATAAGATTGGCATTCTATTACACTGGAAAAGTCGGCAATTTTAGAAAGCATAATAAAAATAGGTTGCTGAATTGAATTATTTTGTGATGTTTATTATATTTTCGCAGACGCTAGCCGGTTCCACGCAGTATTAAATTAGGATACAATAAATCGCCAAGACTTCCAGAAGCAGAAAATCACTGAATTCTGAAAGGTGTTTGACTCTTTTAATCAAAGGAAAGACATTTTCATTCAAGGAAATATGAGTTTCATTCAAAAGTTTCGACCTTTTATAGAAAATATATTTTGGATTCAGCCGCGGTCATTTCAAAACAGCTTGCTGTATCAAATTACCGTTTCTCGTGAATTTGCATAAATGAAAACTGTGTATTTGCGACAACACTTTAAAGAAACTGTGAAGCCTGGAAAAAACTTATTATAGATGGCAAAATCAAAGCATTTTTTTAAAGAACCAGCTTTAAGTTATGGGAACATTTCATTTCGATTTGGTCTTAAAATCACGGAGAGATTTTAGTGAATGCGTCACGCAACGTTTATTTACGAAATGTTTGACCAATTCATAGCAACTATCACCAAACATTTGAAAACTTTAAAAAAATCCCGGAACTCCTGAATTCGATTTCCTGTTTATTTAGGGCCTACAAAAAGTTAACGGCAATCCGGGCAAGAGGTGGTATCTGGGTTAAAAATCAAGGTGCGAGGGTGGGTCGGCCTGGCCGGGAAATCCGAGCGGGGGAGAGGTAAAAAAATACTGCATCCGTCGGGGGGAATTCTGGAATAACCCATTTAACACCGGTTGCATGCGATTTAGTAACACAGGAAAACTAAGTCTTTATATTGATTATCAATTTTCTTTTTACAGAATGTGGGCCACATGCAGTCGTCGACTGCCTATTTTTTTAAGCAGTCTTCTCAAATGTAACAGAAATAATTCACGGCTTGGAAAGTAATAGAGGAGTGTGGATTTGATCGGGAATCAATAAATTAAATATTAAAAGCGAGTACAGAAAAATTGGTAACTTCAATCAACGCGCCTTAGAGTCTCATGCGCATGAGTATAGGCTAAGTGTAGCCTCTTGTTTGAATTGTTGTGAATCGTCAGGGGCAAAGCACAACTGAGCAGGAATGTTTCTAGTCCGGCGCCGGACCTTTGCCCGACATTCCCGTGTCGAGTCCTATGAAAAAAATAGAAGAAAAAGTAGAAGAAAAGAAAAGGGGAGTAAGAGAATAAAGAGTATTGTGATATAAAAAATGAGAATAAAAATAAAAAATTATAACTAATGAGAGAGGTATGGGGTGTTTGGGGTGGGGAGGGGAAGAGATATGATAAAATTGGGAAATAAAAATTGTTTTGTGTTACTAAAATGACATGGGTGTTTCTAGCGTAGGGGAAAAAAAATTATATATTACAAAACTGTACGGGGAGGATAATCTTAAATTAATTTGTGTGACGGCAATGATAAAAAATAAAAGAAACAATAAAAGCTACTTACATATAGGTATAAAGAGGAGTTGCAGCGTAGATAAAACCCCGTCGAAAGTCCGTGCGTAACAAAAAATGAAACGTTTTGTGTGAAAAAAACTTTTTAAAGCTGACGCCAAAATGACGTGATTTTTGTGACGTAGAGGTTGCTATGGTAACCTCGTTCCAGGACTTCCTCTTCGGGAGATAAAATGGCGTCTAATCAGACGTTGGAAATCTTGGAAATGAGATTGATAAGATGTAATGGAACGCTATATGTTTCCGTTACAGTTTTAAAATAACAGTCAGTTATTTTGGTACGCACGCGTTTCCTTGACATCTTACACCTCAGCAATTTTGAATTGTAATACGTTAACGGTGTTTTAGTCACCCTGAAGAAAACCACTAAATGTGGTCGAAATATAGGTGTCAGACAAAAAAGTATTGGTTCGTCTTCATTTGTGAAAAATTTATATATATATATTTTTTTTATGAAAGACTGGACAAGTGGATGCTTGTGACAAGTTGATATAAACTAATTTCGATTTTGAGACGGCAATACTGCATTATATTGACGGCTAGTTGGTTTTGTATCACGATTTAACTGTTTTTCGGGCAAAAAGAAAGCAAAACTGAAGATAACTTGTGCTGATCAAAACTGAAATTCTTACTAGCCACGAGCTGACGTACACGATGTTTTGTACGCATTATCATATTTTGTAGGTGGGTGGTTTTTTAACAAACTTGTTTTCGTTATGGTTCCTAATGGTTTTTTAACGGTTAGGTAGAGTGTGCGTCTTGCGAAATCATACATATAAATAACGTAGTCAAACAAGGGATCAATCATTCCTAATGATGTTAGGCGGATGATTTGATTGATGTTAGGCGGATGATTTGATTTGATTTGATTTGATTTGATTTTGATTTGATTTGCTGTGTACATAAAGCGGGTGATTTGCTGGTTTGGAGTATGGTTTGAACTTTCCAGTGTTCAGGTCGAGCGTCACGTCTAGAAAATTAACTACTTTCTTGTTTGCTTCAATAGTGACACGTAATCCATTGTCTGCGAAAATTTTGCAAATTTCCTTCTTTATCTTCTCTATCTTGCTGGGCGTTTGTGACATTACCGCAAGACCGTCATCCCTGAATAGGCCGATATCAATTCCTTGAATCTTCTTTAACTGTGCCAGTAGAAAACAGCCGACAAGTTCGCATGTTTCCGCCCCGTCGAATATATATATATATATATATATATATATATATATATATATATATATATATATATATATATATATATATATATATATATATATACATATATATTGGTGACAAATGATACAGTATGATACAGTTCAAAGAGTCACTCACTTATTTTTAACACAATTCTTTTAAGAGAATTTAATGCTGCTCTTATACTCACATTATTAGCGCATCTCCTTTAGGTATGGTGAACGTTCGAGATCCAATGGTCTTAAGAGGATTATCTGAGAGCATCCTACACACAAGATAACAACTCCCACCATCATTGTCTCCTCCTATTCCTTATATGAAGACTATTTGATAACTTAAAATAATTGTAAAGGAGATCTTCGGCAAACAAAATGTTTCAATATAAAGTTCTCGAAGGCAATTGAATGAACGTTTATACTTACAAATATTTTAGGCTTTTGAGATCGACAAATACTGCTTTTGGTATCGAACGAATGTCGTTTTGATGAATAAACCTAATAAAGAAACAATAAACAAAAAAGTATAAAACGAAAACCACAATGTAACAATTGAAACAATAAATGACAGAACAAAGGACAGAAAGTAAGGCTACATAAAAATAAGAAAACATAAACCATTCAGAAGATCGATGACCTATATTTTGCATGTATTTGCGTAAAACTATAAATATTTTTCGCTGTAAAATCGGCTATTTTGAAAATGAGGCAAACAAATAAAATAAGAAATCAAATATCAACCAATGTCTGTAAAGTTTTAAATTTTAAAACAAAGTAATGTAAAGTATTTTTCTGTTACAAATTACGGTGGCTCCACAGGGTATTTTGGGCGCGCGAGAATTGGGTCCAATGGCGCGATCTTTAAAAGTCAACAAGTCAAAACAAACATGGCGTCTGAATGCGAGTTTGCGATTTGGGAACAATCGAAGAAAGATAGAGTAAAATTTACACCCCTCAAATTGAAGAAAGTGAAATCTGTGCTTGCTTCAACAGCTGAAACGACTAAACATGAAGACCGCTGTGCGTCCGGTCGCTTTCGGAAAGCGGAAAGGACTCACTGCATCGCTTAAACCTCGCGCGTGGTTTTGAAAGTTTACGAATTCTCAAATAGCAATCTTGACGAATTCCTATTCTGATGACGTAGTTGTTGTGGAAGACAAAAATATAAACTTTCCTCTGGAATATCTTGAAATTCGTTCGGTGAAATTCCGTAAAATTTGGCATAGAGATAACATATTGTTAGTTTTCTATAGTGCCTGTTTATCGTAAAATTTTATAAGGCCAATTTTAAACAGGGACAAAATACACAAATTGGCAAGTACCGAAGAAACTGCCTTTGTAACCCCTACTTTTTTCGACAGGGAACGTTTTATCTGGACAGGCTCTACATGATGCGAAATTTTAGTAGGATTTCACCGAAGGAAATTGAAGAAAATCAAAATCAAAGCCACATAAACACTGAAAAGCGTCCGTGGTTGGGCAGTTGTGATTTCATGGTTCAAGTCATTGTCTTAACAGCGATGGTTGTAGAACACATTTTGGTCATTGCTCATTACAGTTTGTTAACTTTGAGTGAACTGGAAGTCAGAAATCAGAGAAAAATCGGCTTTCGAAAAGTAACGCTCGCGCGCCATGTTATCAGCAATTACCCTATGGAGCCACCAAGGTAGATTATGTACAAAGCACGCAATCTTGATTTAAATTTTCCATACATTTCATAGAACAAATTCCCCGTGGACTTTGACTGGTTACACGCTTTGCAAACCAGGCACATTTCTTGAAATGTAAAGATCAGATTCCCATTTATCTTGGTAGTGGTAGGTTACCGCCGAAATTATAAAGGTCTAATTTGGTAAGGGTTCATTGAACTGGAGCGAGGGGATATGGGATATACATGTCTTCGCCTCGTGGAGTACCCGAGGATGTAGCCCGAGGGAACGCCACGAGGCATTCCAAAATATTGATCCCACAGACGAGACATTTGCTCCGAGGGTGCGCGTTACCAAAATAAACTATTGCTCATAATTAACTATTATAGCGCGAAAGCGCGCGTGATATCGCCTAATACTTAGCCGACTGGGCCGTAGGCCGAGTCGGCTAAAATTAGGCGATATCACGCAAGCTTGAGCGCTATCATAGTAATAGTTTTATAATTCAACACATTGATAGCAAAGCACAGTTTGAAGAAAAAATATCGCCGACAAGCCTTTTATTAAAAAAAAGCTTACATATGTTTTACCGCGCGAAACTTGCAACATTACACAGTTCATGAATGAATGTGGCGCCTGTTTTGTAATTCAGCACATTAATAACAAATCACAGTTTCGAGAAAAAATTCATTGAGATATACAACCTTTCATTAAGTAAAAAGGCTAACAACAATATTTTACCTCGCACCATTTCTTAAACAACAAGCAACCAATGCCGAAAGTTTTGCCAAGCTAAAATTAATTTCGCGTACACAATCAGTTGAGAGTTTCTACGAAGAGCTTTCGTCTACTCAAAGAACGGGACAGAGTAGCGACTACAAGAATTAAAACACAGTAAAATAGCATAGATGTCTTAGTTACAAGTGTTTCGTATCTTAACAAGTTCGATTCAGAATCAAAACAAATTGAACAAACGCACGGCTACGAACCTAAACATAGCGGCGAAAAGTCGTAAAGAACTGCAGCGTGGACAGTATGTCTTACAAAAATTCACAGCTAAAGGATACAAGAAACGGTTAAAATATCGTACCTGTAGTTGATTTGGCTTTTTAGTCCCTTTCATCAGCACCAAATTTTCAAACATCGTAGTACGAGCTGAGTCGATCAATCTGATCAATGATGTTTACAAACTTGGAATGCTCATTTTTTAACTCCTACAGCCGTAATGACGAGATCAGAAACTTTTCTGAGGAAACATCAAGTCTATATCATATTCCAGAGGTGATTACCAAAGGAATTTTACGAAAATTGTGCTCCTTCTCTCACTCCTTGTCGAGCGGTTTTAAAACTTTGAACCAGTTTTCATTCAGCTGCGCCAGGAAACACTGCGAAAGCGACAACGCGAAAATTTTGCGCCTTTTTTGTCCAATCATGTGAACAGTATTTTTTTCTCTTTTCTTTTCTTCTTATTTTTCTTTCTTTTTCCTTTATTAACTAATAGTTCACGCACTTCTTCGCCCCAAAACACGAAATTGCAGGCAGCAGTCATTTTCACTTTCCTTCAAAATGCGAAATTTACCGCCATCGATGGTTATACGTCATGTTGACATAACATATATCGATAACTTTTTGACCATATTTGGGCAGAATGTGTTGAATTATAATTAAGTATGTATGCGCTATTGTTTTGCTTTTGGATTTCTATTGTTTTGGCTTTTGTTTTAGTTTTAAGAACGGTATGCATAACTAATATTTGGGGTTAAACGGAAATCTTTCCGGCTGAAAAGTGCAAAATGACGGAGGTTTTTTCTCTCGAACCAAAGCAAATTTCCCACCAAAATGTTTACTAGATTCCAATCTTTCCAAAACCGAGTGTGGATGTCGACATTGCGCCTGTTAAAATGAGTTAGAACGCTTAAAGCGATGACCGCGCGGTCGAACTTCATACAAGCCTTTATACGAAATTGCTGACTTCAAGGTAAAAATGACGGGACTTTCTTTAAAAGTTAGTAAACAAACGTTTCTAGATAGAATAATAATCATATTACTTTAGTCCGAGTGTGGATTTCCGAAAAGTAATTCATAAATTGCCCGGCCAAGCATTGTCAGAAGAGCATGCGAATAGATACAGACTAATAGAAGCCAAAATTGGCTCAGTCGAAGCAAAGTGCACTGAAAAAATGGCAAAACGACAGGTTTTTTTCCGCTCCAACTAAATCATATTTCCACCAAAATGTTCACAAGATCCCAGTCTCTTCAAAACCGAGTGTGGATGTTGACATTATGCCTATTAAAATGAGTTAGAACACTTAAAGCGATGACCGCGCGGTCGAACTCCATACAAGCCTTTATACGAAATTGCTCATTTCAAGGTAAAAATGACGGGACTTTTTTTAAAAGTTATTAAAATATTTCAACGTTTCTAGATAGAATAATAACCATATAACTGGAATCCGAATGTGGATTTCCGAAAAGAAATTCATAAATTGCCAGGCCATGCATTGACAGTAGAGCGTGCGACTAGATAAAGCCATCAGTCGAAGCATAGTGCACTGAAAAAATGGCAAAATGACGGGATTTTTTTCGCTCCAACTAAATCATATTTCCCATCAAAATGTTCACAAGATCTCAGTCTCTTCAAAACCGAGTGTGGATGTTGACATCATGCCTATTAAAATAAGTTATACCGCTAAAAGCGATGACCGCGCGGTTGAACTTCATTTTAGCCTTTACTTGACATTGGTCACTTCAAGGTCAAAATGACGGGACTTTTTTTTTAAGTTATTAAAATATTTTAACGTTTCCAGATAGAATAGTAATCAAATTACTGGAATCCGAGTGTGGATTTCCGAAAAGTAATTCATAAATCGGCGAAATTTTGATTTTCTATTAAAAATTGGCGTTTTCACAGTGATTTTAAGGGTCAAATTGGGGGTCTGGGGACGACTTAAAAAAATTAGAGGCAAATGTCACCCAATTTTTTGCCATGAATATATATCACATATCTCCGAGGGACGGGTCAATAACTACTTATTTTTCACCTTGTGAGGTTTTCTAAAACAACGAAACTATTAATTTAATTTTTCGGAGAGTAACATTCCGTTCAATTCAAATGCAAAAATAACATGATTCCGCAAGGCCGCATTGGGATCACGGCACATGACGAAGTTAGACGGTAAACATATCTTGCTTTTGCCAAATTTGCATTGAGCACGTTGCTTCGTTATGAGTAGAAGGAGGGAAAGAGAGAAGAAAATGTATGAACAGTACTCGTGGTCTCGTTATAGCCCAACTGCCCACCTTCATCTTTCGAAGATCAATGGAGTGGATGTCGGTGTGTTTTCCAAGGGAAACCGACGGAAAAATATTCAGTTTCAAGCGTAAACCGAGGCGTCATACACTATTGACGACCCAAAACCTAAATGGATGTACGATACCATCGAATAATGCTATCAACATTTCGCTTTTTGGTCGTGACCCGCCAAATTAATTGTGTAGGAATAAGAGTGATGAAGTTGTTTTTTTTTATGTAAACAAAAAATATTGACTAATGCTGGTATGATTTCCTTGTTAAGCTCTATTGTGTCTTCCCGTTTGTGTTATTCTATTATTAGGGGACTAAGGCGAGGGGGAAATTACGAGGGGAATATGATGGCGGGAATATGGCAAGGGGAATATATAATCCTTTGTTTTGCTATTGTTGTCAGCTATTGTTTTCAGCCCCGCCTCTCCCCTGTTACAATCAGAGCCGCACCTAGCTTTTCAGACACTGTAATGAACAGGGTTATGTGATATATTCTCCTGAAAAGAACAAAGAAAGCTGAGCTAGGTGGAAAATAAGTTCAAAGTAACGGAATTGCTTTTGCAATCAATATATCGCTACATCGGGTGTCAAAGACACTGAAACCTACTCCAAAATTTACCCTCGATAAATCAAACAAGAAACTGACACTTTTGATTCTGCAATGAGGATTACGGGCATGCCAATACGTTTATCATCAGACAAAATATTACGATAAATACTATAAATACTCACAGAAATTCCAGAGACCGAAGCTTTGAAAACAGACCAGCCGTTATGTTCTCGATCTTGTTGCCAGATAAATCACTAGAAGAAAAATGATTGTATAGGAGTGTGGACGAATTTTTCTCAGATTAATTTTCACACTTTTATGTTACATGTTAATGCCGATTTTGCAGGCTGTTGAGCACGATTTTATTTGCAGAAGTTACCGCTGTGAACTTTATATCATGCCTGGTCTGTTCATATTGTAAACAGTTTTGTTTCGATAAAGTTTTCAGGAGACCATACCTACATTTTGCAATCGACATAGTCGGATCAAGATGAAATTTTCACCACCAACTGAAGAAGTTAGTTGAAGTTTGGCAAAATGTATTTTCTGGTAAAATTGATATTACAATGATGACGATAAACAAGAAAGTTCGAAATCAGTAAAAGTGAAATTTTGCGTGTTTAAGATTTCGCATTGAAAATCCCACATAGAAATCTTAAAATATGGTATATGGCGTATATATTTTGCAAGAATAAAACAATTTTGTATGTTTGATTTTAAATAAACCGAAATAACATATCAAATGTTACCATTTGTATACTGGTAATAAATTAACTGAGAGATTAACACTGGTTTTGCGAAATTACTTCAAGATAGTGTCAAAATGTAGCTTGATGTTATGTTTGCACAACATAACATTTTTTTACTTACTTTCTGTTTTGCGATCTTTAGAACTACCAGCCAACTACTTACCTAACAGCGCTCCATGTGCATTATTTTTGGGTAATTTTCTTTTTCAGTCGTTTTTGGAAAAATCTGAGGAAAGGCTTGATGAATTTTTTTTAAAACGTTCACCACGCATGCTTGCCGATGAAATAAATATTATCTCAAAGTTTCATTGGCATTATTCAGATACCACGCAACTCTTTACAACCTCTAATTTCATTGGACCTGGGTATCACGCAGCTCTATTGTTTTCACTGCTTGGGTCCATTGTTGTGTTGTTTGTTTTATTGTTTTCTCGGGAAATCAGAGAAAACCTTGTAAGAGCTGCGTACTGCCCACATTATTGATTCACTGGAACGCCTACAAATTTAAAGATGAAGACGACGTACGAACCGGCCGAAAAGTTTGCGTTACAAGACTGCCTTACAATTCACTTTTTAAAGTTGTGCTCAGTAATTATTTTAAAATTCATCCGTGATGTTGAAGCTAGTTACTAAGAAATCAATGAAAGCACGAATGGTATCCCAAGAAATTGTACACATTCCAGTCACAAACACATAACTACATTCACACTCAAAACTTGGTGTCAAACTATATATCTGATTAGAGGCAAATAAAAATTGTGTAATCATACGTACAGAGTCTTCAACTTCGATAGATTAGAAAATATTCCAGGCGGTAGAACATGGATTTCATTTTGGTATAAGAATCTGCAGCAAAATAAAAAAGGAAACATTTAGTATTTCATACCTTGTAAATGCGAAGTTAATTTTATAACGAATTTAAAACATTTTAGTTCAGGGAATCGTTTAAAGTCCACTTATGTGACTGTTAATTATTTTCATTATGACACAACTTGTGTGAAAGTTCGTTATGAAATAGGTTAGTTGTTACGATTTTTCATTTTAACACTTTTAGGTTAGATTTTAATGTCATATTGCATGACAAGCTGTTGAACACGATTCTCACTTGCAGAAGTTAGGGGCCGATTACATGACGAATTTCAGCCCGGTTAGGGTGAAGTAGGTCGGACACCTTATTGAGAATTATACAACGTAATGTGGACACATAATTTTATTTTCAATAAATTTTGAAGTGTAAAAAAAGAAAATCTAAAATCCCCACTCAGGATTGAACCTGTAACCTCAACTAGGCTTAGGCTTTGCCTACCGTACACTATACCACCTAGCTTCTCGGGTTACTTAGTCCTAAATTTAACTATATAAACTGCTGACCCCAACCTCAACTGAAAGCTATCCCGTTAATCCGTTATATAAGTCTCAATAAGGTGTCCAATCGGGTCTCAGTCGATGTTATCGAACGTTGACCAGTAGAAAAGTGCACTTGGGCATGCGCAATGATTTGTTTTCAATTTAACAAGATGGCGGCGGGTGCTGTCAGCCCGAGTCGAAATCCACCTACAGGGCTGAAATTCGCCATGTCAGATTAACCCCTTACTGTGAATTTCAAAAAATGCTTTGGCTGTTCATAGCTATAGTGTAAACGGGTTTACTTTTATTCTTTTAAAGTGCCACTACGACGAATTTTTTTTAACTTCTTTTCCGCTTTTTTTAATGCAAATGTATCTAATAGGTTAGACAAATGCGAATTGCTAGATTGATATATTCTTACACAGCCCAGAAATAGCTGGCCGAAAACCCACGAAAATCACGTAAAATCCGTCCGCTATTACTCCGTTCATAAATCCGAGCACACGTTCTACTGGTTTGCAATCTGGTACACGTGACTTGATTTGTGACGTCAATGACTCAATGCGGTTCCCTCCGGGTCACAGACAACAAAGCCAAAGGGCACGTGTTGTGTCATTGACGTCACAAAATCTTTAGGCCAACTCGTTCCAACTTTCAGGGTTTGGTCCCGGTCATTTTTTAATTGAGTAATGGCGGCAAGCCGAATTCGAAATTGGATATTACTCACATCTAATTACAATACTACAGTACATTACATTACAGTCATGTACAAAATACAAAGTACAGTAAAATACAAGTCTGATTTTGAGTAGTGTTACTATTTAAATCGATGTTGTTAGTAAACAAACTTCTTGTCAATTAAAGGTTTCCATTTCTTATAGTAATATTCAGTTGAATTAGTACTTACTGATATTTGTTTTTCTATCTCCGCTTTGTTTACCACTATTGTTTGATAAACACTTAATGACAGAGGATCTTCATTAATACTACAGCAGTATATATAGTATTTCGCAAGTAGCAAGAGATGATTAGTTAACTTATTGAGGTTATCGTTACCAATAATACCATACAATATTTTAACAGTTGATAATTCTAGTTTTATTGATAGGTATGTTTCATACCAGTCTAGAAAAGCTTTCCAAAACTCCGAAACGGCCCGACATGAGACAAGCATGTGCTTCAAATCTTGTTTTATTTCTAAGCATAGATAACAAAGATCACTGTTTGCGAGTTTAGCTTTAAACAGTTTGCTTTTAGTGAAAACTATGTCGTGTAAAATTTTGTATTGGAACATAGTCAACTTTGTTTCTTTGGTGATAGAAAACGCTAAGTTAAAGTAATTGTTTATTTGGTCCGGTGGTAAGCCATTGTCAATCAGGCGTTGTTTGGCGGTCGGTTCTTCAAATATATGATTAACAAAACTTTTATGTATAGCTTTGGTTGTTAGTGCTTTCAAATTCTGACATGGCTGTGTAAGTTGCTCTTGCTGTATGTTCATTTGATTTATAGATTTTTTTATATTCATTTGGAATAGCGTTTATTACTCCGTAATAAGTCAGAATATTTGTTTTTAACTGGTATCGGAATTTAAATTCTTCGTAAGCGAGGAAATCAAGATTATGGTCGAGAAGGTTTTCTAAAGTAGAAACTCCTTTATCAAACCATGCTCGATAGAAAATCATTTTATGATCAATTTTGATATCCCTGTTGTTCCATATAACCGTTTTCTTTGTGCATGGCTTGATATTATTCTGCACATCTTTTAACTCAAACCAGTACTGAAGTGTTCTTATGTAAAAGAGTGGGAGCTCCTTAATGTTAATGTCTTTGCCGTTACAGTTGCAGTTTGAGAGGAAATTAAACCCCCCCCAAGTGTGAAGTGGCTTCATTAGCAATAGCCGTCCATGCTGAATTCTCATTCAGTTTAAATCGCTTTATCCATATGCATTTTAAAGCTTTGTTCATTAAAGTAAAATCAATCATGTTCAGGCCTCCATTTTCGCGTTCGCCAATGATTGTAGTCTTTTTTATTTTGGCTATTTTGTTTCCCCAGATAAAATTAAAGGTGATCTTGTTTACCTGGTCACTAAATTTTTCAGGGACTGGAAGTACAGATGCATTGAAAATAAGCTTTGAAAGGCCCAGGGATTTTACAATATTAATCTTGCCTAATAGGGTTAATTTTCGTCTCTTCTAATTGTTTAGCGTGTTATCCAAAGCATCTAATTTATTATAAAAATTCAATTTGTCGCTTGTTTTCTTGCAATTTGAGAAGTGTATCCCCAGAGCAAAAACAGATTCTTTTGGCCACTTAACGTTAAATGGGGTATCTTCTCTGTTTTTCCATTTTCCCAGCCAAAGAGCTTCTGATTTCGTGGGATTAATTTTTAGTCCTGAACATCTTTCAAACTTTTCCAGGAGCTTCAACAATGCACTCATCGAGCTAAGGTTTTTTAGAAAAACCGTTGTATCATCTGCATACTGTGTTATTTTTATTTCACGTTGTCCTACTGCGATGCCTTCAATTTTAGAGTTTTGTTTGATTGCAAGTGCTAGTACTTCAATACCTAAAACAAAAAGCATGCCTGACAAAGGGCATCCCTGCCTGACTCCTCGCTCCAGGTTAAAAAAGTCAGATGCAAAACCGTTGTTTGTAACACAGCTTGTTATATTGCAGTAGAAAGTTTGCACCCAATTTTTAAAGTCAGGTCCAAAGTTAAGCTTATTAAGAACTTTAAAAAGGAAATTCCATTCTATAGAATCAAACGCTTTTTCAAAGTCTAGGAAAACAGCGAGGCCGGGAAGATTTTTTGTTGCGGTGTAGTTAATAATATCACTGATAAGTCTTACATTTTCTCCAATATATCGTCCCTTGATATAGCCGGTTTGATCAGGGTTTATCACAAGTGGCAAAACAGTTTCAAGTCTTTTTGCAATTGCTTTCGTAGCAATTTTATAATCTGTATTTAAAAGTGATATAGGTCTCAGATTTCCTAGGAGGTTAGTCGGTTTGTCCTTTTTTGGTACGAGTGTAATAATACCTCTTTTCTGGCATATTGACAGTTGACGTTTTTCAAAGCCATAGTTGATGCTCGCAATAACATCTTGATTGATGTCATCCCAGAAAACTTTGTAAAATTCACTTGAAAAACCATCCGAGCCCGGCGTTTTATTGTTGTCCATATCTTTTAAAGCTTGGTAACACTCTTGTTCAGATAGCATACCTTCGCACTTCATAGATTGATCTTCATTAAGTGGTGTTAACAGGTCATTGTTAAAAAATATGTCAAACTCAGAGTTATCGGGATCGACATTATTAGTAGAATACAAGTTTTTATAAAATATTTTCTCTTCTTCGAGAATTTTTTTTCGATCGTCGGTTTCTTCACCATTAGATAATTTAAGCTTTGAGATTTTTTTCCTTAGGAAATTTCGTTTTTCAAGATTAAGAAAGTACTTGGAATTTTTTTCTTCATTTTCATACCATCGAGCTTTGCTGCGTAAGATCGTCCCTTTGATTTTTTTATTTAATATTTTTTCTAATTTGGCTTTTAGAACATTATACTCGTTCAACAATTTGTGGTTATTTTTTGCGGAAGATAGTTTTTCTTGCAGGTTGTTAAGTTTAATTAGCAACTCTTTTTCTTTATCTCTTTCTATTTTTGCTTTTTTCTTAGAGTACTGAAGTATGAAGCTTCTAATTTCCATCTTGATGACATCCCATTTCAAACCAAGATCTGTGACATCCTTGTACTTTTCTCTGAAAATTGAAATATTTTCTCGTATTTTTTCAACATACTTTTCATCTTCCAATAGGCTTGCGTTAAATTTCCAGAAACCAGGGCCGGATCTCTTACGCTGGTCGAGTGATTGAATATTTAGCATAATAGAAGAGTGATCTGAGAATGGTGTATGTGTGATATTACACTCGTTGGTTACATTAACTAAATCAGATGTGATTAGGAAAAAATCTAGACGGCTCTGAGACTTGAAAGCCTTGTCACGCCACGTGAAAGACAAAGTTTGTGGATTTAGTTTGCGCCAAATGTCCGTAAGGGCAAAGTGTGAGCAAAGATTCTCAATTTCTTTTATGACAGAGTGTTTATTCGTGGCTTGTTTAACACTTTTTCTATCTTTAGGCGTTAGCGCGCAATTGAAGTCTCCACCAATTATCAAATTGTTATCTGCATAGTCAGCTAGCGTTTTGTTTAGTTCCTGAAAAAACTTGATTTGTTGTGAAGTGTCATTTGGGGCATAAATATTGACAAGTACGAGGCGTTGATTATCTAATTTGGTGTCCAGGATTATTGATCTTCCTTTTTTGTCTTTGATACTTTTTATCACCTCTAACTTGTACCGAGGGTTTACAAGAATCATCACAGCTTTGCTGTGATTGGATCCATGACTGTAAAAAATTTTCCCACCCTATTCCGATTCCCATATGTCTATAGTTTGCTTAGTGCTAAAATTTTCTTGGAGAAAATAGCAGTGAGCGGTTTGTTTATGAAGCCACTTAAAGATTTTTCTGCGTTTAATAAAGTTGTTCAAACCTCTTACATTTAAGGAAATAATTTTGAGGGTAATAGAAGAGAAAGTGTTATCCATCTTCAAACTGTTGTAAAGAAATTGTGATGTTAACTAATTGACCTGAAGCTATTTGAAAGAAAAATGTTTTTAGACTAGTTTGTTGTTTTTCACTCATCCTGCGGTATATCAGACCTGTATCTAAGAAGCAGGACATAAATACAGTACATATACAAAAGACACAAATAACAAAAGAGACAATCTTGCTGCTTTTGTCCTCGAACAAAAAAAAAACGTAAAACGATAATAACAAAAAAAAAAACACCTATTATGTAAAAAAACCGTCCTGGGGGAATATTGCTAAGCAAATTTATAGTTCTTGTTGTGCGGAGTTCGATAAACCTCGCACTGGAATAAACATTCAATCAAAGTCTCCTTTACCTCCTATTATTTTCCATCATTTCGCTTTTCATCTTCTTAAACTCTTCATCTTGCACTATTTTCACACTGCCATTCTCGTCAAGGTACTTCAGGGTAGCGGGGTATGCAATGAAAACCTTTCTTTCTTGCCCTAGCTTCTTCTGTAGGTGTTTTTTGTAGGGAACGAGCTCCTTTCGTCGTTCTTGCGTCCTCTTCGCGAAATCAGCCCCAATACCAATTAAGTTTCCGCGAAAGGGATTATCTTTTAGTCTAGCAGCAGCATTTGAGAGGATCTTGACCTTATCAGTATATCGTAAAAACGCCACATAAATTGGTCTTGGTTGTTTCTTGTTGTTGTCCGATCGCTTTGTTGGTGTACGGTGAGCCCGTTCTATTTCTACTTGTCCACATAAGGTCTCTAAGCCCATGTGAGTAGCTATAAAGTCTTGACTGAATTCTACACAATCTTGTCCTTCTGCTTTTTCTGGGACATTGTAGAATACAAGGTTGTTTCGCCGAAACCTGTTGCGTAATTCTTCAACTTCGTTTTCAAGATCTTCAAGCTTCTCTTTCTCCGCTTTCTTCTCCATGTCTTCTTTAATTTCTGCCACCTCACTGTTAACGGAGTTTAAGCCTTTTTCCAATTCAGAGACGTTACCTTTGACGGTGCACATATCGCTTTCAAACTTAATTAAACGCTCGTTAATTTTGTCAAGCATGTTCAGCTTTTCTAATTTCATCTGTATATCTTGAATCATCAAGATGGCGTCGTCGGCGAGCACTCCAGATCGAGTGGTTTTCTTCTTCAGAGCTTGAAACCCGCGACCGCTTTTCGCTCGGTTTTGGTGGCATCCTGTAGCTTTTAGAATACGTTTGGTGATGGAAGTATTTATCCGTTAAAAAAATTGAAGCGAAATTTATCGTTCTAACCGGTTTATGCTGGAGCGCTTAAAACGCACGTCTATTCCATCGAAATGTAAAGTTAAAATAATGGCACTTCCCGTACGAGTTTTGAGTTGAAACTTCGCAAGGTAAGTAACGAGTACCTATATTTTCAAAATATGAAGAGAACAGAAAATGTATATTTTTGATCATAGTGGTACTTTAAATCAAGCGTCATCGCCGTATTCATTCATTAGTTGTATTGTTGCTTATCACCTTAATTACGTAAACCACATATTTCCTGGGATCCCTTAAAAATTACTACAACCAGCACAAATCTTTTCGCACATGACGTTGTAAAAGGATTAACGTAGTGAGTGCGTGTGTGTGTTTCGCTGTGTTACTGTTTGCCATTAATTATTTTAATTACGACACAACATAAATTATATTAATGTTCGTTATGAAATAGGCTCGTTGTTACGTCGTTTTGTATTCTTTTTTAATTCCAGGGCTTTTAAAAGAACTGCATATCATTTAATTGTAACACTTTTTAAGATTGCATTTCTTTAGAGCTGCCTATCCCCAATGTGAAGATCAATTTGTGCTATTTTTAGCCCAAATTGCGCCATCGCGTATGAAACACGCGTATGTCTGCGAGGATTACAAAATTTTGGCGCGTTCAAAATGGCGTCCATGTTTTTACTTTTTGGCCTAAATCGGATTGATTCTTGCCTTGATGGACGATTTTGTGGATTAAGACTCGCATAGAGAACACGAAACACTCAATATCAGTTTTAGAGAAAGTTTGAATCAAGGCACACATAAACATGTCTCGCGGGAAAAGGCCGGAAGGTGCCAAAATCACGGCGACGCTGTGTCGGTTGAATTGAATGAATGACGTTAGCAAAAGAGTAAAAGTTGAAAAGTATTTCCGGAGCTGCGATATTCAGCTAATTCATGCAGTCATTTTAATGTAAAATGGATTCAGGAAAACTCATAAAGCTATTTTGTAATGATGGATAGATTGTTGAAAAATCCCAACACTGGATACTGAGCTCAACTGTTTGAGAAAATTTATAACTCAACTGATGACGATGTTCTTGTTTATTTCTTCGCGGTGTTCATGTGGGTAGAAATCAAGAAATGGTTTTTGCAGCTTGGAAACAAAATGATTGACATATTTATTATGCAGGTACACGGATGCCGGACGTTCTACATGGTAATGTAACGCTTGTGTTCTTGCGTACAACAGCATATAAACTGCAGGTAACATTTCTTCAATTATTGTCGACGTTCCGTGCGAAACCGGGGTGAATCCCATGTTTGAATTTTTATCATCCAGTTTTAACATTTAGATTAAACATACATCTTGCTTAAAATAAGGTAAATATCTTACTTCGGTGTCGCATGATTGTTATTTTGAAATATTTTTGCTCAATTGTGGCACCTGTGAAAAAAGAATGCGAAGTTTTGGCCGTGCACAGCATATTGAATATGTTCAATTAAATTTATTTTCGTTATATTTGTCGTTTTTGTTATGTTTTGATCCAGTTTATGTGACCTGGTTGGTGTTAATTTCGACCAGTGAAAAACAGAAACTATTTGGTTGGTTTACCATAACGGGACTTGCTGCTAGAATGAGTTAGGCTAAGCTGAAGTCATGGACTAGCTAAGAAGAAACTTAACAGTTATCTCTATAAGCTTTAAGGATGAATTTCTATTTGGTCTAGACGGTTCATGAGATTTACCGGTAAGGATTCCAACATATTTATGCATGTTTATTTGTCGTTAATTTTTTGGTAGAGGCCGTTGCCAAGGCAACGCAACATCTAAAGAATGGCAAATATTTTGCAAAAAAATGACCTTTATTCTTTAATATTTACAGTTTCTTTCGGTGAATTTTTTTTTAAACTTTGATATATTGTGGAAATGATCATGGGCAACATTTTGGAAAGATAAAAACATGGGGTCGTTCACACGGTTTTCGCAATATCACGCAATTTCGTACATTTACCTATTAAACTAAATGGTTCCGACAGATTTTTTCCTAAAAGGAATATATAAAAGATGAGTTTTTATCTAAAACTATGCGAACTTTTAAAAAGATTCACCGAAGGAAACGCGAGAGTAGTTAAGGACTTGGCGGCACCAGATCAGTTTTGCAAAACTGATCTGATGCCAAGCCAAGTCTTAACTACTTCCCATCTGTTGGATTAAAAAATATAGAAAAATCAAATGAAACTATATGTTAATAAAAACAAAATGGTGCGTTTATTCCATTGCGTGATTCCACATAATAGAATCCTTTGCGTGACACAATTCTCGGAAACATAGGAAGTCGATGATGTCATACAATAGGGGGTTCCCCGATGATATGCTTTATATTTTTCGGCTTGCGCGTAAGTCAGTTTTTTTATCAACTGGTAAACAGGAAGTTGATGATGTTATGGGACTTTCCCTGCGGTCTATTTTTGTTCTATTGAAATATCGTTAATGCGTTAGCCGATTTTTATATGTTCGCTATTTTTGTGTTTGATAATATGGTCACAACTGCAGTTTTGTTTAAAAAATATAATCTCATATAATAGTATAGAAGGAATTGTAATTTGGGAATTCATGACGAATTTAAGAATACAGGAGAGTTAACCTGTCCCTTTTGTGACCAACGATTAGCAGATGTTGTTAGAAATACGGAAGTTGTTGAATCATGTTGTGATAAAAAAGATATGTTTAATGACAATGGAATGAATGTTTGTAAAAATTGTGGTGTTGTTAATGGATATGATTTACAAGCTCCATATATCGATTTCCATGATAACAAATATAAAATGACGAGAAAGAGTGTGTATATAAGAAAATATCATATTTTAAACGTTGTCAATGATATAGCACAACAGAATCATGTACGAATCAGTAATGATAATAGAGAGAAAATCCTGACAATATTCGCTTTAATTAATGAAGTATTATCGCAGGTTAACAATAAACGTAAACGGATGATTAGTATTAAATTTGTTATCAAGCAATTATTTAGGATGCTTGAGCTTCCATACAAGAGCATTAAAGTAACGAAGTCAATGAAGACATTAAAATTTTATGAGACTTGGTGGGACAACATATATGAATTAATAAAGGATGATGCTGCTAAAATTAGTCATACGTCATACAAAGGGGGTTTTCCCTATGAATGAGTTATTGAACAAAGTTTGTTAGTAAAGTTTATCGTAAAAGTTTACTTGGAAGTGAATTTTTTATCATACTGTTTCTCAAATTTATCGGCAAGAGGACAAAGATCAATGATTATTCATGCAAAGGGGGTTTTCCCTATGAATGAGTTATTGAATAAAGTTTGTCAGTAAAGTTTACTCGGAAAGGAATTTTTTATCATACTGTTTCTCAAATTTATCGGCAAGAGGACAAAGATCGATGAATATTTCATCTAACTGTCTCATTTCATTGATGAAAACAGTGTGGTTAAATTGATTACCTCTTAAACAAGACCGTAAATCAACTAATACTTTTTCATATGTTGTGTATGCAAATTTAGACATTTCTATTTTCTTCGAATAATTATTAATTTCACTTACTGTTTTTAGAACTAAACCAGCTCCAGAAATAGAAGCTAGTATAGCAGGATTTAATGTGATACTACCAGCTACTGTACCAATAACTACTAAGCCTGTTGAAGTTACATTTATAATTAAATTCAATCTCTTAAAATATTTGAAAGCCGTTTTATAACACCAAAAGTGTTTATGATAAAATTTATACAATAATTTGATTTCTGATAATTTCTCTTGACTGATATTTCTATCAATATGATTAAAATTGAAAATATCTGTTTTCATCATCTATATTATATATTTGGATAATTATATTTTAGGATTTGAAATGAGGCAATATAATACACCACTTATTTGACCCATTATTGGAGATTGTTTTATTTTCTTAGGCAATGAAAGGCAGCAATATGTGTAGCCAGGCCCCTTTTCATAGTCATTGTAAAATCTTCCGAATGCGTCATGGAAAATGGCATGTTTTATTAAACATTGATAATTGGTATTTAGAGTACAAGAACCCGGTCCTATTAAGCCAATGTTAGGGTGTTTTTCTAATATTTGGTTCATTGATATTGACTCATTCAAATAGTTTACATACAAAAATTGATATATT
This sequence comes from Cladopsammia gracilis, assembly GCA_022457155.1. Taxonomy (NCBI): domain Eukaryota; kingdom Metazoa; phylum Cnidaria; class Anthozoa; order Scleractinia; family Dendrophylliidae; genus Cladopsammia; species Cladopsammia gracilis. The sequence continues at coordinate 730,839 of JAJGOT010000393.1, forward strand.
AAAGCCGATTTTAATATTTCATCTTTAGTATTAGGATGTAGGGTTTTTTGGGCTGTGAAAAATTTATTGCAAAAATTAATTGACTGTGTGAGAATTGCCATTTATATATATATATATATATATATATATATATATCAATATATTAGATAATTATAATTAAAACTCTTCAAAAAGTGCACTGATATGGCAATCATAAGGTGCAAATGTAATGTCATCATCAAATGATATCAATTTGATTTGTATGTCTGCATCTTCCCTGAAATTGATAACTGATGTTGATATATTGAAAGTGTATAAAATTTTATTTGATGTTTTTTCCCAATTCTGCGGAGCGAACGAAGTGTTATGAATTAATATAAACATTTTTTCATATCCTTCAGGCGGTTTATCGTCCAATATCATCAGCCATAATTTTATAAGTTTCAAATTGATTAATGCAATAAAAGATAATGAACCGTTGAATATGATATCATAACTGTTCTTATTTTTCATATAATTGCCTAAAAATATGAATTTTTGTAACTGTTTGGGTTTTGGTAAACCAATTAGGTTTCTACCATTCATATCAATATCGGTCTCCATAACCATTTTTCCGCCCTCAATTACATAAACAGTATCAAATACATCTGGATCAACACTTGAGACTTGACCTTGAACACCATAAACGATTAGATGTGCTTTTTTTGTATTCCCTTTCGATATACTTCCATGAAGATCTATCATAATATATTCAGGTGGAGATACCTGATACTTATGTAAATGAACAATGCTTTTTGTATATCCTTCAGTGTTGAATATCTTTGTAGTTTGCTGTCCGATATTAAGAACTGATGAGACAACATTGACAGATGTCGAACTAATGTGAGCTTTATCTGGAACGAAAAACTCAATCACCATAGTGTACTCACCTTGAGGAAGTTTGTATGCATTAAAACCTATCCTTGACCTGAACTCATCGTTATTGTCTGTCGTAAGAGTCATATCATAGGCTTTCTTATTGATTTTGTGTGGACTTGATACAAAATTGATAATTCCATTAACAACAATATTACTCTCCGACGAGCTCTCGTTCACATCTTCCATCAGGTATCTGAAAACGTCTTTTTCTGCAGTAGAGGAAGTTATGTGTGACTTGTTCACATAACTCTTATAATCGTCTGTTATTCGTGTATACATGTTTGTATTAGAATCATTGAGTTCGGCGTTGAAGAATGAAACATTTACGGCAGCGCCATTCTCATTTGGTTTAGGTGTTGCTAAATTAGTAATTTTATAACTTTGCATATCGAGATCGCTGGAAATCGTTTTGTCTAATTTTTCGTTTAAATGTGTATCAACATAACCTTTATTCGTAGCCATATCGCTTACGGGATAAGAATATATTTTTGACATCATTGTAAGAAACTAGATTGTTATAATGTGCTCCCAAATCATGCCATGTTTGTTGTTTTGACTGGACAATATTGTACATCTCCTTCAAATCAATATCTTTGGTCACTTCATGTGTATGTGCTGGGGCATCAGGGTGATATTTTTTCAAAGTTACCATATTCACCGCAGAAAGATCATTGTTTTCATCCGTATCCATATTTGTGATCAGTTTTCGATCCATATCAATTTCTCCAGGTAGAATTAATTTATTTCCTCGCAGATCCAAATCTGCAGTCATATGAGTTGTTCCATCCAATCTCAAATAATGAGTATCTGAATACTCTTTGTTCACAGCATCGTTTTCTAAAATCGGTGTTTTTAAATTTCTTATATTATTGTTTTTCATATCAAGATTTGCTGTAACTAATGGCAAATGCTTACTAACAAATGTATTTCTAGCAAAATTAAAATTTATCACATTATCCAAGCCAGTAACTTGTCCTATATTTACTAATTGTTTACCTTGCATGTCGTAATCACCGTCCTCTGTTAATTTGAACCCTACTCCAGGCAACCCACGTTGCGGTGTCGCCGTTGATGTTGACGATGGTAAAATTCCATTTGAGTAACTCATATATAATTGAGTTATATTATATTTTTCCATTGAAATTCTTAGTTGTGAATTTCCGTGGCTTATCAATATATACGAAGGAATATGGTTCTTTAGTTGCTTTCTCATATAATTCTTTTGGAATACTGTTTTCACGGCAAATTAGACTCTTCTCATTAGCACTTGGGAATTCGTAAATAGAGAAATGTGAACAGTTCAATCTTATGTCTTTTGGTGTCTTATAGTAGCTTTGACTCAGATAAATCACACTGCAATTTTTGTGTCTCCCTCGTATAAAATAGTCGACCAATGGTTTTTGGTTTTTATCACAAACGAAATCGTCGAAAATGACAATTTTCTGTGAGTCACTGTCAAGGTCTTCAACGGGAATAATCTTATAATTGCTTGCTTCAATAACATCATAACCAGCTTCATTACTTATTGGTTGGAACACATCCATAAGATTCTGATACTTGGACTGCTCTAAATTTTTAGCATATAGGTATATTTTATCAAAATACAGTAGATTGTAGATCATATGCATCAGTGTATTTGTTTTTCCCGAAGCACTTGGGCCGCAAACCAGCATCCGAAATGATCGATCAGGCATGAATTCATATAACTGTTTAAAGTTTGAGACAACATTGTCTTCAACGTCATAATTTGGTATTTTCATTTATATTATATGGGTATATTATTTCAATATAACATGGTGTATAACACGGTGTATAACACGGTGTATAACACAGTGTATAACACTGTGTTAAACGTTATTTTTTATATATGATTTTCATTTTTATGTAATGTAATAATATAACAATAAATGAGTTTACTTAAGTGGAAAGAACTCGCAAAGAGTAAATCTGATTTAGGGAATAAGATTAATTATGTTCATGATAGAATTACGAAACATGATATTAGTCAGCAGACAAGCCAACAGTCATTGGCGAAGGTATTTAAACCAGTGACTAGTAAATTAGATGATGTTATTGACAGTAATTTAGATTTAGATAAAGATTTAGATTAAAAATGTCTTGAGCGATGGTAGAAGTTGTTGTTAGAAAATGTGGAACTTGCTTTTCTTGGAGAAAAAGAAGAGTACTGCATCTAGGACGATGCGAGAAGCTTTGATGGTTCTGTGATGATTGCTTGTTCTTTTTCATATGCTGGAGTGGCCTATTGGTTGAATTCCAAAGATGCGTTATTTGTCGGGAAATCATAACACTGAGAGTCGTAAGTATATATGTAGTATGCAAAACTTAAAAAATAGGCACAAAGATGCTTGATGAGTTGAAAATATTTTTATTGTATGAGACAAAAAACTAAGCAAAATGAGCCTACAACAGAAAATTGTCATACGTGAGCTGAAGTTATAAGCCTAAGTCCAAGCTTATATTAGTTTTTAACCCATAAAAGCTAAGTAAAAATAAGCTTATAAGCTTTATATATAGAAAGTTAAAAGGAAATTTTAGTTAGCTATAGGTATTCTATTACTTAGGTTAGACAGAGAAAGTAAAAAAAAAAACACAAAAAAGGAGAGATAAAGACAGAGAAAATAAAAGAAAAATAAATAATTTTTTATAAATAAATAAATAAAAAAAAAATTAAAAAAAATTATATATAAATAAACAAATAATAGAAACAAAAAATATAATAATAGTAATGTGTGAGTGTAAGAAAGAACATCAGTACCAATTAAAGCGTTGACTAGAACCATAAGTAGTATCCCTACTGTAGATACCTCTAAAAGCAGTATAAAAAAAAAAATTCTAAAAAACCAGTAGATTTACTAGCAACCTTTATGGCATTTCTGATGTTTGTTTATGGGATCCCAAATATATGGGTTCCCAAATCTCCACTGAGGACAGTGGGTATTGTAGGGGGGGGGGGGAATTGTGTATGTATAGGTGTGGTTGTGAAATTAAGAAAAATATAAATAAATAAACAAAAAGAAAATAAAAGAAAATAAATAATAAAAAAACAAAAAATAAATAAATAAAATAAAAATTAAATAATAATAATAATAAAAAAAATAATAAAATAAAATAAAATAAAAAGCAAAACAAAGGAAAGGAAAGGAAATATTAGTAAAAACATTAAACAAAAATAGAACAAAAATGACATAAAACAACCAATAGAAAAGAGAAAATGAGGAAAGAGAAGATATTAGTAGAGGGGAGAAAAAAGAAAAAAAAACTCAAAGTGTTAGTATTTGAAAAGGGGGAACCCTATTTGCTAGGGGTTAGCAATTTTGAAGGGGAAAAAAAACTTATGGGTGAGGGGTTAGCATTTGTAGAAGGGGGGGGGGGGAATAGAACATATGTGCTAGGAGTTAGCATTTGAAGAGAGGGGGGAGGGGGAAACCCATTTGTTAGGGGTTAGCAATTGTAGAGGGGAAAAGCATTCATGTGCTAGGGGTTAGCATTTATAGAAGGTGGTGGGGGAACCTATTTGTAAAGGGTAGGGTTAGGTCTAACCATCCTGGGGGTTAGTAATTGTAGAGGGGAAAAAGAAAACCCATGTGCTAGGGGTTAGCATTGGTAGAGGGGAAAAAGAACCCATTTGCTAGGGGTTAGCATTTGAAGAGGGGGGGGGGACATATTTGCTAGGGATTAGCAATTTAAGAGGGGAAAAAAAACACTCATGTACTAGGGGTTAGCATTTGTAGAAAAAGGGGGGGAATCCATTTGCGAAGGATAGGGTTACATCTAAGGGGATGGCTTAACAACTTAATGACTAACTTAACAACTTATATTAACTTAACAACTTTTATGGCTTAAGTTGTGTCTAAAAGGTTGATCTCACACCGGAAGTGACGTCATTTCCGGTTGTATGTATTTGCTTAATTCTGTTGCATGCTTGTATTTTTCATTTCTAAATGAGCATACATGATTTCTGTATCTTAATTTAAACGCTGTGTCACAAAGTCCGACGTATGTCTCTTTGGAGGATGATGTTGTGACTTCAGCTTGGTAAATGATGTTTGTGTCGTTGCATTTTCCGTTCATGGGGCACGTGCTTGGGTTCCGGCAGTTACAATTACTATCTTGGGTGAGATCAGACTTATTAATTTGTGATTTGTTGTAGTTGGATATAATCGATTTTATATTATTCATGCAGCTGTAGCTCAATTTAAGCGTATTCCGGTTGAAAATCTTGTGGAGTGGATTTGGTTTGGGAAAATGTTGATCAACGAGAGAAAGGAAGCACTTTCCTACGTTTGTTTTGACGTTCATGCTGTAGGGTGGATTGTACCAAAGAATTTTCCTTGGACACAGCGTTTAAATTAAGATACAGAAATCATGTATGCTCATTTAGAAATGAAAAATACAAGCATGCAACAGAATTAAGCAAATACATCTGGAGCTTAAAAGACAGAGACGTTATTTACAACATCAAATGGCGTAAGATTAAACAAGCAAGATCGTATTCAAATGTAAACAAGCGTTGTAATTTATGTTTATGGGAAAAATATTTCATCATATGCAGACCCGAAATGTCAACACTGAACAATAGAAGCGAACTCCTATCTACTTGTAGACATTCTAAGAAATTCCTGTTGAAAACTGTATTCGTTTAGTTAACCAATCATATCTCCGCACGTCACGCCATTAGGTATTGTTCTGTAATTTCAAATTTTGTATGTATTCTATGTATCCGTTATTGTAGGCAGTTGCCTGATGATTGCTTCGTAAGAAGCATGAAACTCTGAGTAGCAGTGAATAAATGTCTTCGACCAAGTAATTCATCTCTACAAATATATATATATATATATACCTGAAGATGTCCGGCAGTTGCCTGGCAACAAAAATCGCGACCGCTGACAATGGCGTATTATGTTTATTCATGGCGGCCGGGCCGGCGGCCGTTTAACCTTACTCATAGTCTGTCAAAAAATGTTTACTCTCAATGAAACACAACCAATTTCTGATGCAAATGAGAAAGAACAGCAAAGACAACAACGCTGGATTCCAGAAGTGGCTGGAAATCCTTGTCCGTGAAAATTAACCACCGAAACTCCGCTGAACGGTGACTTGAAATTCAGCGCAATCGCGATCGAGCAACGAAGACGAACAACGAGAGCATTCATTACAAAGACTTCGAACAGCCTATACTAGGCACACCGTTTGACTAGGTTCAAACGCCTTGACAAAATGCCGCCATTAGAATTCTGAACGAAACCGATCAGGAGGGGCGACACCGACTGGAAGTGTTGGACAAAATGATTCTGTTTGTAGACGCAACGAGAGGAGGCAAGAATTACACGATCAGCTAAATACTCGTGACGAATATCTTTCATACCTGATACGGTACGTAGGGAGAAGCAAACATTGATTACAGGGAAGGCTCAGAGAAGAAGAGCGATTAAGAAATGTAGCTCAAATCACCGGCTAAACTACTGAGGATAATCAAACAATGAAAAATAATTCTCTTACTACACACTGTAATTTGATGTTTATTGATATTCTCACTAACGTCACTAAGGAACTTTTTAAATGATCAAAACTACAGATCACACAGGTGGAAATTATTTCCGAAATATACAACATTTACATGATGTAGCATTGTTTGTGAATGAAACAGTGATCGAGTTGTATACGTATACAGTATCTTGAGTTTACAGAATTCATAAAATAGTTCAATAAGAAATAAGTAACGAGAATTTCTGTTTACAATTTGGATAAAAACATTTTGTTTGGAAAAAACAATTTTCTGTTAACAATCATGACCAGCTAATGACTGTAATGTCGATGTGTAGCAACCGTATACATGTAGCTAAACACATGACACATCAACATTACTGCTTCACATTTATTATTGGAACGGTGATCAGTATCTTAAATCTCCTCACAATATCAGTGTACGAGCAAGTACATAGAGTATACAAATTGAGAACCTGATCACCTTCAATATAAGTTGTCTGTGGAAATTGAATACAAATTCACTGTAGCTATATGACTATGTGAACTGCATTGACACCAGTAAGGAGAATGTACATCAACAAATTAATTTTGATTTCAAGATTTTTAAAGGCGCTAACTGGTCATGAAGGCCTAAGTCCTGGTCTTAACCTATAAATTCTCCTTCCAGGTCTCTATACATTGCTTATGGTATTTGCAGAGAATCTGTTGCTTCATCTTGAATATTCATGTTTTCTAATCAATTTTGTAATACCCATGACCTGTATCCAAAATATAGTATTGTTACTGCTGGGAGAATCTCATGCCACTTTCACCATTGAGTTGTTATTTTTTGGACAACATCACTTTTCAGCAGCAGTGATCTCCTGTGATCTCAACCATTCAAACGAATAGAGAATTGCATTACCAATTGTTTGATTCCCAGTATATAGAACAAAAACTATAGCAGTATGTAAAGGGAACAGGAGATAGCACTAGCTCACAAGTTTCAAAAATGGAATTTTAATACATGGCAGTTAGAGCGACCCACAGCTCAAAACCTAACACTGACCAACACCAGCTCTCCTTGAAGACAGGGCACAAAGTACAAGTTAAATTGAAGAGACTGAGAACGAAAATGTCTCAACTTTAAATGAGGTCATTGCGATCAAGCAACCCAACCTCTCCATTTAAATGAGAAATTCCTCCCTCCCACATTGCTAACATTTTGCAGTGCATCCTCCCCCAAGCTTCGCGAGGTTCTGCGAGTGACACGTATTTCTAGTATTAATATATTTTATTGTATTTTATTGAAGGTTGCGGCTTCAAAGAGAAAACAAGAAGAAGAAAAGGAAAACGAAAATTGTCCGGTTTATAGGCAAATATCGAGTTGACATCTTGAGTCTTGAGCTTTTGACATCTTGATATTTTTGGTGTAGTTGTAGATTACCATTGTAGACGAGCTAAGGAAGATAGAATTAAAGAAGATAGAAAAAAAAATAGAAAAAAGGATGCATCGACATCTAGGGCTCTTTTGTATTGTTGTGAATCGTCAGAGGCAAAGCACAACTGAGCAGGAATGTTTACCCGACATTCCCGTGTCGAGTCCTTGAAAAAGTAGAAGTAGAAGTAGAAGGAAGGAATGGGGAGTAAGAGGATAAAAAGTATTGTGATATACAAAATATGAGAATAAAAAGAAAAATTGAAATTAATGAGAGAGGTATGGGGTGTTTTGTGTTGGGAGGGGAAGAGATATGAAAAAATTGAGAAACAAAAAAAAAATACTGTGTTACGAAAATGAAATAGGAGTTTCTAGCGTTGGAAAAATAATTAAAAATGTATAGGGAGGAGAATCTTAATTTAATTTTGTGTGACAGCAATGATAAAAATTAAAGAAACAATAAAAACTACTTACATATTGGTCTAAAAATGAGTTGCAGCGTAGAAAAAACGAAAAAAACCCGTTGAAAGTCCGTGTGTAACAAAAATGAAACTTTTTTTGTGTGAAAAAAATCCTTTTAAAGCTGACGCTAAAATGACGTGATTTTTGTGACGTAAAGGTTGCTATGGTAACCTCGTTCCAGGACTTTATCTTCGGGAGATAAAATGGCGTCTAATCAGAATACGTTGGAAATCTTTGAAATGAGTTTGACAAGAGAGTCGGAGATTTATAGCATGTAGAAAAATGTCTTGAGCGTTGATAGAAGTTGCTGTTAGAAGTTGCTGTTTTTCTTGGAGAAAAAGAAAAGTACTACATCTTGGGCGATGCGAGAAGCTTTGATGGTTCTGTGATGATTGCTTGTTCTTTTTCATATGCTGGGAGTGGACGATTGGTCGAATTCTAGAGATGAGTTATTTGTCGGGAAATTTATACAGTTCTGAGAACCGTAAGTATGTGGTATGTGACACACAAAAAAATAGGTATAAAAATGCTTGATGAGTGGAAAATATTTTTATTGTATGAGACAAAAAGCTGAGTTAAATGAGCTTTAATATAACAGAAGATTGTCGAACGTATAAGCTCAAGTCTATGCTTACATTATATTTGTAACTCATAAAAGCTAAGCAAAAGTATAAGCTTTTTTATAAGCTATCAAATTACAATGTTTGGAAGATTTAATATTTAGATAAGTATTTGGGGTATACTCCTAAGTAGGATAAGTATTTGGGGATAGATAAGTATTTGGGGTATACTCCTAAGATAAATATTTGGGGTATACTCCTTTTAATTGTATAAATTTGAGCTTATTTAAAATTAAGCTTATTGGTTAAAAAAAAATTAAAATTTCTAAAGCTAATAAGTTCTTGTAAAATAAAGACTTCTATAGCAGTAGATTAAAATTGGGTACAAAATTATCTGAGATTATAAAATTTCATAGAGAGTAACTGATAAAAACGATTTAAAATTTTAAATATAAGACAAATTATGTACAAATGTGATTATAAAATATCATAGAGAGTCAAATATACAGAAATGTCAAAAGTTTGAAGACTTTGACAATTTAGTGTGGAGGACTTTGTTAGTGAGTAGCATGGTATGAAGTATGGTGGTGTTATTGTAAGCTTTTGAAAGTTTGGGGATGTGTAGGTTGTGGTGTTTATGTAATATTTTTCGTACAGTGATGTCTGTATGAATGTGTTTGTTATATTTAGTTCGGTAGTAAATGGTCAGTTTGTTGTTCTGTCGTGTTTTGTTTTGTTTATGTCGAAGGTGAGCAGCTTGTGTTAGCCAAGGGAAAGAGTTGTCTGTAATCAGTTGCGGAGGGTATTGGAGTGCTGTCAAACGAAGAGTAAATAATTGTTGAATAAAATTGTAGTCGTCAATCGTAGAGGAAGGTCTAGTAAAGTAAAGTCGCGCACCCGAGCCAGAAGGCTCATAACGGCCGGAGCTTAAACCCGGTTTCTATAGCATGAAGAGACTAGGAATATTGCTACTCCCCCCTGGATGGGATGCTAGTCCATCGCAGGGTTACCCCCAGGATTTTGTCGCCGGTACCCATTTATACACCTGGGTGGAGAGAGACAGTGTAGGGTAAAGTTTCTTGTCTAAGGAAACAACACGACGGCAGAGAAGGCTTCGAACCACCGACCTTCAGGTTGAAAGTCCGACGCGCTAACCACTACACCACCGTGCCGCCCACAGAGGAAGGTCTACTATACCATATAGTCTCTGTCTTGACGATGCTGGTGAAAATGTGTTTGGGATGATTAGATGAAAAATGCGGATACATGTATTTGTGATGTGGTTTTAAATAGATTTGGTAGTGAATTTTATGATGCTTGATGGTATGGTAGTTTAGTGAAATAGTGAAGTCGAGATAATGAGTGGAATGACAGTTGGAGGGAAAAGTGATGGAATTTGTGACGGGTATGCATAGCATAGGTTAGTAATTATGCTGTTAAGATTAGCTTTGTTAGTAAGCATGAAACCATCATCAATGTAGCGACAAAAAATAATAATGCTGTTAGAGTTAGCATTGTAAGTGTTATAAAAAGAATATTCGGTTAGTAACAGCAAGAGGTCAGCAATTTGCCGGCTATGGTGACTACCCATAGCAACCCCTTGAATTTGCTGGTAGGTGGTATTACGAACAGCAAAAAAATTATGATTGTTAATAAAATTGTTAAGGTTTAGTAAAAAATCCCTATAAAAACTAGGCGGATTAAGCAGTTTGCAGCTGGTGATAATGCCATGAACAGTGTCTGGGTATGAGATGTTAGTGTAAAGTGACGTAAAGTCAAAAGTTGTAAAACAAAAATTGTCAATAAATGTCGTCAATGTCAATTTTGTTCAGTTTGTCAAGAAGGTCTGTTGTAGAGTTATAAATTAAAGCAAATGGTATGTCCTGTCTAATAAAAAGGTTTTGTAGTTGTAAAATGATTTTGTCTAGTTCAGTGCCAAGAAGCCTAGAGGGGTTAGAGGTTAGCCAGCTGTGAGCAGTAATAATCGGTCTTCCAGTCAGCTTGTTAAGGTTATAGTTAGATGCAGGGTCAGTTAGTTTGTGTACTTTTGGTAACAGTTTCATGTAGGGAAGTTGGAGGTTGTCGTTGTTAGTGCAGTTCAGTAAGTTTTTGTCATTTGAAGTCTTGATTAGTTTGTCGAACCGTAGTTTGATTTTGTAAATTAGTTTGTTGGAGTTAGAAAAAATAGTGGAAATGTCAAAATTGTCTATACGTCGGTAGGTAGTAATGTCAGATAGTTGTCGTTGATATTCTGTAGAGAACCAAAAGATGGGTACCAGTGCCCATCCCAAGTTCTTGTCACTCTTTGTCAAAATAATGTCAGTATTTGTTTGTAATTGATGGATTTGTGTGAGTTGGTCGTGAGTAATGTTATGTTGATGGGTCTTATGGAGTGTGTGGAGGTTGATATTAGAGAGAGATTGTTTTACATATGAGACGGTATTGTGAACATTGTCAATAAGGTGAATGTTAAAGTTTGGTTTCAGTACTTGGATGGCAGGACGGTCAGGGTACGGACGTTTTCTGTAATTTGACTTGCAAGATCTTGTCTTAAGAGTAGTTTTCTTTTTAATGGTAGAGCAGAATCCCATAATCAAAAGAGTTGATATAACTAACTCCAAAACATCACGATAAAATGGTTCTATACCACGCGGTGGTCAAACGGAAAAAGTCAACGCTACTTCCTGTTTGTATTGCCTTGCCGAATCACGAACCTGAAGGTTCTAACAAAACATTGGAGAAATGCAGTGACAAACCGAAATACAAGTCAATGAATCTAGTGGTGAAGATTTACTAACAAACGTAAACCTTCTATTAAGCTAATCCCCTATCAAATAAGCCCCTCCCTTTTAAATAAGCCCCCCTTTTTTGGAGCAATATCTGCCAAAAAAATAGAGGAACGCGTGTGTCGCCCACGAAGCTTGAACACGAAGAAGAGGAAGAGGGCGACGGAGGAGAAGATGGCAGTGAACTGTTGCCTTGTGGAAGTAATATTCCCAAGTCATAATTTGACGCGTTCTGGTTACCCTGCTCTGGTTTTCCGAAGCTAATAACAAGGGGTGTTGTATGGAGAGAAGGACTTCTGCCAAAAGCGATTTTGGATATAGATCTACTTTCAAACTCATAATTATCAGTTCGTTAAAATATTCTAGACCGCAAATTTCCGTAATGTTTTTCAGCCATGGATGTGTTTTGTCTGCATGTCGGTTAATTCCTCACGTGCATTAATTTTTAAAGAGTTACGTAGCTGACTTTCGTTAACGTTTATACGAAATTTTCACTTGATAACAATTAAAATCGGGCACTTAGCACTTCAACCAGGGGCGTAAATTTAATTTAAAGCTATATCTGTTAAGATCAGTTTCAAAAGAAACTACTGCTCAAATGCTTTCATTCAGTAGTCATGTATACATTATGTATCATAGTTCCCTACAGGATCGGCTATGTAATATTAATTTACAATTCAGTTAAAGAACTAAAAGCTATGGCGGTAAGATGATATATTTTACAATGTAACAGTTGTCTACTTTGAAAATACGAAAACATCCATCTTGCGCAGGCTCGATAATGCTTGCAGGTGTTTTTAGGACAATCAGTATTAGTAATTTGAACCAACCCGTTTCTGTTTATAGTCGGCGGCATTTCTTAAGGTTGCGGGGGACAGGTTCCGCTCATCAGTATGCATTTATGAAAATTCGTGTTTGCTCGGGAAACCTTCGGTAGCGTAAAAACAAGCAATTTTGTGTCCAAGAATTCAGCGCGGATAGAGAATTTCACGAGTTGACACTGCAGGGAGGTAAACTAGGTGTATTGTAGATTGTCATATCTGACTCAAAATTGTTATTAAAATAGGCTTTCAAAAGGAAAATATGAGGCTTCAAATTCTAACATGGACAATTCTACTCCTTTAAAAGCTAATAACTTTTAATTAAAGTTGAAATAAAAAAAAAATCGGAGTCAGATATGACACAATAGACATTTTGACGGGTCAGTGAGTGGAGAAATCAACTTGCTTTGTGTTCTTCTGGAGGAGCAAACTTGGACACAAAACAACGTTTTAAAACAAACTAACTTTAGTGGCTTACAGCATTGACGCAAAGCGCGATCCCTTCAATAAAAAAACCAATCCTTTTGCACTTCCATTGTTCGCCACTATCTCTGTTAAATTTTAGCGAAATCGGCTTTAAAACGTTCACGATATAACGTTTTTAAAAGTGACACCCCTGCTAAAATTTTGCCTCATGAATTTATTCATGGCAGGTATCCCCCGCGACCTTAATTTAATTTAGATTTAAAATTAATACAACATAAAGGACCTCGTTTCTTCGCTTCTGCTGGGTCTTTTATTAAAGTTAAGTAATGGAAACATTCTGTGACTATCTTAGTAGTTATTGGGGAGGGGGTCAAATACCGTTTTTTCAGATCCCTAAATAAACCGCCAAACGCCCGAGTTACCGGGCCCCCAGGCCTCATTGCATTCGACCTGGGGGCCCGGTAATTCGGGCGTTTGGCGGTTTATTTAGGGATCTGAAAAAACGGTATTTGACGTCCCTCCCCAATAACTACTCTATACCCCTCCCTCAAACCCCGGCAAGCTAGACATAACCAATTGAAAAAAAACTTACACCCCATATAAACGTGACCATGTCCTTCGGCAACAAAGCAATGACTGCCGTTGAGTTTTTGAAAATGCGGGGAATTGAGGTGAAAGAAGGTGATGACTTGTATGCGAAGAACAAAGGAACGTTCGAATACAATCCTTGCAGACATTGCGGTTTAAACTTCACACAAGGCCATTCGCTTGTTGAGCATCAAAAATATGCTTGTAAGAAGCTGCGAACAGAACCACGACCGAAAGAGATTTGTCTCGGCTGCAATCGAAGATTGTCTAGACAAACGATTTCCATACACTTCAGAAAGGGTTGTCCGTCTTTGAAAGGACGTTTTCCCTCACGTTATGTTCATGACGGGTGTTCAAGATTTCTAATAGTTCATAGTGATGGATGCGAATGGCTTGTACCTGAGAAAGATCTTTATTATTATTTAGACACTTATGACATAGTTTCTGTTAGCAAGGTAGTTTAACACTTCTTGTATGAACTGGGGTCGGTGTTGACAGGCACGGTTATCACCAATTGAAAAAACACTTTCACTTCGTATATCAATGATGACGACAACACAAGTGTTCTTGAACTTTCTCAAATCGAGGAACACTGGTCTAAAACAAAAGAGCGCCGACTGGGTGAGTTATCGACAAAATACTCTTGGGGCATCCGAAATTGCAGCCTTGATCGGAGTTTCACCATTTGAAACACCAAAGAACTTGCTTTTAAAGAAATTACAGCCATCAGGCATGCATAGCAATACGGCTTGTACCTGGGGCAATCTGTTCGAACCGCTTGCCCGTAAATATTTTGAACAGAAGCACTCTGCTAGAGTTTTTGCCTATTCTATATCCCTTAATCTGGCAACAGATAACCCATTGTTTCGAAAGATTATATGCAGTCCTGACGGCTATTATCTTGACAAAGATAATAATTTAATTCTTTTGGAGTTCAAATGTCCTTTCAAGCGGAAAATAGCTATGACTCGAGTGCCCAGTTATTATAAACCCCAGATACAAACTGGCCTTGTGTTTAGTGGGGAAATGGTCAACAAAGGCCTTTTTGTCGATTCTTACTTCAGAATGTGTTCTATAAACCAGATAGAGCCAAGTTCGAATCATAATAATCTTTTAAACGGCGGAAATATTTACCAGACAAAAGATCACACAGCGCTTGCCTGGGGCATCTGTTATCTGTTTTCAAAACAAAAGTTTACACGCAATCAAAGTAAACTTATTGACATTGGTGCTCTTAAACAAACTCAGACATTTGAGCAAATAATGACTTCAATAGCCGAGAAAGACCTATGGTGTTCTTACGGCGCGGTCAGAATGTCGTTCAGCAAAGAATACGTAGATGAAGAGTTTTTGCGTTACATCAGAATGAAAAAGGCTTTCCTTGCTCCAGATGAGGGGCCGAAGCCGGTTGCTTTCTTTGCATGGAAATTGTTGAAAGTCACAGAGCTTGAAATTGTCAAGCATGAGGGATTTTTGAACAGTATTCAACCGAAGGTCGAACGATTTCACGAGAACTTGGCAAGGCTTCGCAGAAAAATACATGAAAATTTATCAAATCAAAAACACCTTGAGAAAACCATACCTGGTGAAACTTTTGAAGACAACATCGGCGATGACAGTGCCCTGTTAGAAGCCCTTCTTATTGAGAAAGCAGCAACTTTTACTCCAGATCTTTGAAAGCGTTGCTCCATAAATGTGCGTTTTTAATTATCATATTGTTTGACATCTGTTG
The DNA here is from genome assembly GCA_022457155.1 of Cladopsammia gracilis. Lineage (NCBI taxonomy): Eukaryota > Metazoa > Cnidaria > Anthozoa > Scleractinia > Dendrophylliidae > Cladopsammia > Cladopsammia gracilis. The sequence continues at coordinate 746,036 of JAJGOT010000393.1, forward strand.
TCTAAGGCAATTTACAATCGCTCGTTGTGGGTCTTCAAGCGGCGTTGTAATGTCCAGGATTTTGTAGATCACAAACGTATAAGAGATTCTCGGAAGCCGAGCTTGTATATGTTTGAAAATACGTTTCACCTCATTTATTTGGTCGATAGTCAATCCAATCTTTTTGTTAATCCGTGTTAAAGCGTACCCAAACGCATAACACCGTGCCGACTGCCTTTGTCTTGGTTTGTACAAAATGTTTTGATCCGTATATGTCGGAGCATAATCCTCTAGCACTTCCACACGACCGCATTTTTTGCAATAAAGTTCACAAGAATCGCTTGATTGTAAAAATGGGCCGTCGCAAGAATAACAAGCCCTCTTGTACAATCTTCGGGCCCAACGTTCACGCTGCAAGGCGTTATAATGTTCTTGTAGATATTGTTTCCCCATCTCTGCCAACCCCATATCTTCGTAGATATGACAAAGTTTTTCCGGTAGACCCAAGCGGTGTATTTCTTTCCTATAATCGCTGCCATATAGCGAGCGAAGGATGGCAAAATTGTGTTCTTTCTCAAGTACATTGAGCCGTGTGGTGAAGTCAGTCATGTGTTTATACATTACAAATTGTTTTTTCAATTAGGGGGTTCCCCGTGATTTCCGGTATCGTTGCGTAAAGGTCGTATTTATAAAATTACAACTTTAGAAGCTTCTCGATCATACCGAAGCGCCCCACAAATACCGAAGCGCCCCAACTTTGTTGAAAAAAGTTTTTCTGGGGCGCTTCGGTATTTATTTTTGAAAAAAGTTTTTATGGGGCGCTTCGAAATGCATGGGGCGCTTCGGTATTTAGGGGGCGCTTCGGTATTTATGGGTTTCTGAGCGCTTAGGTGTGGCGGGTTTTTTCCCTCAAGATTTGTAGATTAAACCCCGAGCTTATTCTTTCAAATCTGACTTGGAAACTGCGGCAAGACGATTGAGTTTTTTTTGAAATTCTTCTTTGACTTCTTTGCGAAGCTCGCCTCTGAGTTTTTCAAGATCTGGAGTTTGAGTTTGAGTTTGTTTGTTTTGTGAGGGGTTTGCTTCACCAGAGCGTATTTCGTTCTTAAGTTCATAATAGCTCTCAACTTCATGGAGGATTATTTTAAATTCTGAATCGCTGATACGCTTGTCAGTTAGAGCTTTTGAAACCAGCTCAAAGACAGAGTTTCGTTTTGCAAGGGCGAGTGTGTATATTTTCTCGTGTTTAGTAATTTTTCTCTGAAGCCGTCTGTTAAGCATAGTGAGGCTGGCCGCTGAAAAACCTGTAATAGCTGCCACGCCGGCAATAACCGGGCTGGCGATGAGCCCAACTCCGCTCAGAGCTGTGGCGATTGTGGCTGTAGACAAGCCTGTAGAAATAAAACCAAAACTTACTGCTGTTCCGTGAACAATTGTATGTGTTCGCTTGTATTTCTTAGCAACTTGTCTGTAATGATTCGCCTCCGACTCAAGCTCCTTTTGCAAGTCAGAGATTTTTTTGAGTCTGAAGCCTTCCCCGTTGGATAAGTCTGGGTAAAGCGATGGAGTTTCGCTGTATTCAGGAGCTGATGGCAACACGTTAGTCGAGCTCATCATCAGGGGGTATATATATAATATATTTTTTAATTGATCTCAAGTTCAAATTCAAGGGGCATGTTATTGAAGTCAAAAAGGGCATTGTGTTCATCCCTTACAGACAGTGTTATGCTGTTTACATAATCACCAGACGAGACGTCACGCATGTTCTGCTGTGTTGACTCATAGAAAACTCTCTCATATGGCTTTCCGCGAAGATCAAATTTAGCCAAGACAGTCGAAGGCTTACCGTTGAATAGGTTCTGTTCTTTATCAACCAGATCGCAGTGGATAAAGTAAGTGCTTGGTGATGTTAATCCTTTGACGTATGTTACTAGAAACAATACAGCTCTTATGCCAAGTAAATTTGCCAGATTGTCACTAAACTTTACATTACTTCCATTGTGAATGACCATCGCGCCGACTGGTGTATTTATAGTAGTTGATAATTGTAATTTTATTCTATGTTGGGTGGCTAAGTCGTTAAATTGTTTCGCTAGACTATCAATGGTGTAATGCCCTTGAAGTAATGTCACGTTTGGAGTTGATCCATTGGAGCTATCTATTGTTGTTGAAATAGTTGCATTTTCTTTCAAATTATGCCACGAATTGAAAATTGAACAAGAGACTAGCCTTATGTAGCTCGGTTTCTGAAGCGGGTGGTCGAAGTAGATGGTGTGAGGGTTCGAAGGTGCGACGATTGTTAACACAACCATTGTGTATATAAATATATATATTTAAATTTAAAATATATATATTCAATCATGTTTGGCAGACGCCCTGGTGGTTTTAATCCTGGTTCAAATCTCGGTCTAGACATTGGCGGCCACGATTACGGACCTCCGCCCCCGTTTTTTCCTCGTCCCCAAAATCCCCTCTATCCCCAACAGAGCAGGTATATTAGCAAAAAACAGCCAACACCACCCACAGTAAATCCGCAACTTGCTTGGCTGAGTTCTCCGGAGGCTGAAAAACTCTCTACAGCCGCCAAGGCTAAGGCTATTTCAGACTTCAAAAGGCGTTTCCCGCACGCTGATATGTCAAGATTTACAACAGAAGTTTCTTTCGACGAAAAGCACAAAGCCACAGCAGTAGTTCTTTTCTCAGAGGGGCATGGCTCCTGGGCTATGCCTTCAGACATACCGCACAAGAATTGGACACAAGCCCTGAAAGACGCGCTTGGTTTAGAGTATATTGGCGGTTTCCCCTATCAGTTGACGTTAAACCGAAACACACAAAAACCGATCCCGGCTGTTGATTTCTCCACCTCAATCGATAAAGACATGATGATTGGCTCTGTCTTGAACGACGAAGCGCAAAAGATCTATGTCACGCCAACTGATTATTTCACAACGAAATACAGAAACATTTTCAGAGACACACAGATTTCGTTCACAACCGCAAAATATGGGAGAAAGTGGCTCGGCGGCCCGCATATGAGTTTCTGGCCACAACAACTAAACTTTGCTCTGTGGTGTGCAACAACCGGCTGCGGGATCTCGCGCGACCTTCTGTTTGATAAGAACTCGACTCTCTCCCTAACCCCGCAGCTCCGATCATTTTACAGGTTTCACGTCTATTTCACAACAAGACGAATACTCTACAAGCTGGGTGGGGAACAGAGCGTGAGTGCTTTGCCAGACGACCCCACATTCAACCAGAAAGACAACAAGTTCAACATCGATGCATACAAGCGGATTTGCCAAGAGTTCGGTGTCGACCCCAATGCTGACTTCCGTTTCACATACGGCAAAAATCACGGTCTTGGCAATGTGTACATTTGGGTTGCATATGATGGGCCCAGTTCTACTGATTACAACTATCCTGATCCCGATCTAGCCCTGTTTGATGACGAGCGCGTCACAGACAGAAAAGACCCAAACTATCGAGCAAACGGCATATACTTCGTTCGTAACGACCAGGGCGCTGTTAGTCAGTTCGAGCACTTTGTGCCGAATTATGCACAAGGGTTAACACAGCCAGGGCTCGCGCGTATGAATCAGTCAATCGAGGCCTTTGTGTACTGCATCCTGGGTGCACAAGCAAACACTCGCAGCAGCATCATTGGAAGAGGAGGCCGGGCGTTCGAAACGCAGAGAGTATTCCTCACCCATCTAGAGGAGGCTATAATACTGAACGACATCGCAACAAGCGTACAGCGATATCAACTTGCCATCCAAGCAACGAAAGTGCGCTTAGACTTTGCGACAGCGCCCGGAAGTTGGCTCATGCCATCACGCATGATTATCAACACAGAGAGCGTGGTTGGGTACAATAACAATCTCAAGGAGGCAACGCAAGGTATGAAGCTGGGTGTGAACAACGATGTTAACCTTGGTACAAAAAAAGCCTCCCTTCGCCACATGGATGGGGGACCAACAAAAATAAACCCACCAAACAGTCATCCATCAAACCCGATACATAAACAGGCCACACAGGCACAGGGTATAGCGCCAAAACCAAAGGTCACACCCACACCACAACCAGCCCCCACACCAACACCAACACCAACACCACCCCCAACGCAAGAGACTAAGATCGAGCCGCATCACGTAAACAAGGCGCTCATTGGTGTGGGCGCGCTTGCTTTAGCAGGCTTTCTTGCCTGGATGAGATAATTATCTCCTGCGCTTGGTGATCCTTTCAATCATAAAGCCTACAACGGCAAGGATGAGCAGCCAGGCGTGTTCACCCAGAAAAGAGATGACCGACCCAGCAGCTTTGAAGAGAAAACTCACAATTGAGCCAATCAAGCCAGGCAGGGCGTTAGCTGCCTTTTTGCCAAGCTCTTTAAGTCCATTTCCAATAGCCTTGGTGGCTTTTGCCAGGCCATTTAAGGTGGCGAGTACCACAGCGCTGATGGTGATGCCAGCTGCCAGAACAATCGCTTGCAGGGTCCATCCGTATTTCTTGAAGATTTCTCTAACCCGCTCTCTCAAAGACATTCCCCTTTCACGCACCTCAATTTCTGTGTTGACCCTTGCTAGCTCTTCTTCACGTTCAGCAACCCGGGCTTCCGCGGCTTCTCTTTCAGAGGGAGAAGTGTTCTCATCCTCTATGACGCGCTTGTCTTCAGCGTTCTGCCGTTCAAGCTCTTCTTTGTTCTGTTTCAGTTCGTCCAGTGGTTTCACAGCGTCCTTTCTTGCTCTAAGTTCTTCTAAGCGTCTTTCTAACCCCCTATTGTCAAGCATGAGTTTGTCGATTTCTTTTTGTAGTTTGTCTTTTTGTTGAGCGGCTTTTTGCCTCTTGTCCAGTTCTTTTCGTTTAGCTTGATGCTCAGCTTCATGAGCTCTCTTTTCATTTTTTAGTCTTTGTATTGCCTCCTTATCCAGCGGCCCATGTGCATCTTCCAGTTCCTGAATCTGGTCATAATCCTCTTTGACTTAGTTTCTGAGGGCATCTAAGTCGCGGCGAAGTTTTTGTTCATCCGCAGCCGCTTGTTGTTCTTCTTGTTGTTTTTGTTTTTGTTTTGTTTCAACTTCTTTTCGATTTGCTTCAAGTGTAGCATTTGTTTCATTGATCTCTTCAGTCACAGACTTTCCAAGAGCAGCTTTGATCTCTTTGGGAAGAGAAGCGTTGAGAGTCTTTTCGGAAGCCCCACGGCTTCTTGTGTAAAGAGGATACCATTTGTCTCTTGTATGATATTTTACCTCGAGGATGGCCCCACCTGATCTTGGTTTCGGCTCGTACCTAAAATTAAGTTGATTTCTGTCTGCGCTGGTAAACTCGTTCTTAACCTCGGCAAAGGCCATATCATTCATTGTTATCAATCGCCGGCCTTGAGTATCCCCTGTAGTGAAAGAGGTTTCTTCAGTGTGGGAGCCTTGTTGTTCTGGGGGCAACCTTGTTCTTGTGGCCATAGGCACTTGTTCACCAGATGGTGTGGAAGCAGCCCCTGGTTTAAAAGGTTGCGTGGTGTCTTGGTCATGGAGCCATCGACTGTATTCTTGTTTTTCTTCTTCTGTCATTGGTTTATTCAACCACTCTTCAATCTCAGCATCCTCGTCATCCCCTGTGTCTATGATGAGAGGGTCTGTGTCCTTTGCCTCGTCAGGTATATCATATCCGCCTTCTGCCATGATGATATATAAATATAAGTTTAAAAACACAAATATATACCATGGCTGTGCAACCGAATCTACTTCCATCTCACAGCGAAAAGACAGTGGGTGCCATGAAGGCAGAGCGAACCGTTAAGCGCATCACATTCAACCCATCTGAGGCCAATCCCGGCGAGACACTGTACGTCTCGGTGCCCAAGCTGGGCGAGCATGATGTCCTTGTGTCCGGCTCGCTTGCACTTGTGTTTAACATCAACCTAGCCGGGGGCCACGCTAACAACTTTCTCGTGCAAAATGTTTCTAGGGCCCTGGTGGACAGGCTCGTTGTAAAGTTTGGCGCCACCACCGTCGAGGACACAGTTGGGTACGACATCTATAAGATCTTCGAAGACCTATTCAAATCAACCGATGAGCGGGACAACATGCTTATGGAGGGCATCCAGAGTGAGGATTTGTGCAAGATCCGCTCTAATGCCGGCGACAAGAAGTCTTCCGGCGTGGATGCAGAGAAGAAGCTGGAGACAATATACAAGAATAAGTATCGCATCAAACTGGATCACCAAATCTTAACTGATCACGGAATCATGTACCCCCAGGCCCTATTCAATGATCTGGTCTTCGAACTAACCCTAGCCCCCGCAAACCAAGTTGTCCGAGGCTCAGACACAAGCAAGCTTGTGTACAAGTTGGAAAACATCCAGCTGGAGTACGAGACAATCAGAAGTAAGGAGCTGGCTGATGAAGCAACAAACACTTATACTAGCGGCAAGGGGTTCGCCTATGACTTCGTAATGCGAGATCGGGTGCATCCCTTCTCAAAAAGCGGGGACACTCGGATGAATCTTCGGGTAAACCCACAGCGCAGGTCTCTCAAGGGCATCCTCTTGCTGTTCATCAGCCCCTATGCTGCGGGTGCAAGGGACTCTGAGAACTATTTCAATCCAGACATCACCAAAGTTAAGGTAACCGTAAATGGGGTTCCAAACAGGGTCTACAACGAGGGTATCGCTGGCACTGACATGTGGAGTGAAATCTCCCGACACTTTCACACGCGCGGCAGGCCCAACATGAACCTGACCAAATATCTCACAGACAACAAGTTTGGTCTCTGGATTGACCTGCGGTCCATGGCTGACCCAGCTCTGCACGGCAACGGCCAACGACTCGTCAACACACAGGATGGTGTGCAACTCGAGATTGAACGAAACGGCACAGGCTCGGGAAATGCAAACTGCCACATCTTCACCATCTCAGACTCACAGTTGAACATCATTAGCAGGCAGCTGGAATCTGTACAGTACTAAAATACACATATATATATACCATGGCTACAAGCAACATCAACTTCTATGATAAGCCGGCTCCCCTGCCATCTACCAGACCCTTAACATACAATGAAATAGAAAGACTTCTGGCAAAGGCGCCCTCCCCACCCACACATGAACCAATTGTTTGCAAACCAACTAATATAGGCGCTGGCTATGGACCCAAGAAAGTTGCCATTCAATGCACTAATCGTGGGCCCCACTAACTCTGGCAAGACACAGTATCTTCTAAACCAACTGCGCGGCCCCTTTAGGGGTTGTTTTGATTACATTGTTTTATTCTGCCCCACATTTGTCAAGAACAAGACATACGATGGCTTCGTGGACCGCGATCCGCACATCTTTGTGATTACCTGCCAACAGCATGAGATCGAATACTGGTTGAAGCTGGCGAGCTTCTTTTTCACATGCACCAACACTTTATTCATTCTAGATGACTGCGCCGCCTCCAAAGATGTCAAAGGCCGCACAAGCCAGCTGGTCAATCTGGGGTTCAGCGCAAGGCATGACGGCATATCCGTGTGGGTCTTGACGCAGCAGATCACCAGCATTGCCAAGCCATATCGTGACAACATTGCAGCGATCGTGCTCTTTTACACACCCTCCAGCAAGACAACTAAGGCAATCTTCGAAGACTATGCCGGCGAGCTCTCCCACGAGGAGTACAAAGAGTTTATCGCAAGACTCAAATCCCGCAAGTTCTCCCACCTGGTTTTCTCTCTTAGGTACCCGTATGGAATTGAGTACAAGATTTAAAATACACACACAAATATATACCATGGATGCACCAACCAGCCTACACAAGCTCACTGTGCTTTCACAGCTTTTGGATGAATTACACAAACACACACTTGATGCGCAAAACAAAATTATCAAAACCGCTAGTGAGGAAAATCTGCGCCTTATGCTTCTCGACAGATATCCCTTGCGGTTGAATTCTATGCCAGACACCATGGCGGGGCTTATACGTGAGATTGAAACTCTTTTACCAGCAATCAAGAGAATTATAGAAAATTAAAAAAATACACACACATTATATATACCCCTGATAATGGCACAAGCAGCTGAAGACCAGCACGACTTGAGCGAAGTAATGCAGATGCTGGAGGCTGCCCCTGATACCGCACCACAAGCTACAAGTTCTTGGGTGTGTGACGATGGCATTCCTGCCAAACGTGAGAAGCTGGCAATCCTTGTTTCAACCGGCAAGGCCAAAGAATCTATCGGCGTGCAGCTTACACACGATCATGTGAAGCGCCTTTCAGACAAGGACGTTGACAAGTACATCAAAAGGTACGAGGCCTTTGTCGGCAACAAGACAACAGAATCCCTAGTTGATTCAGCCATAATGCTCTTGTCCAAAGGAGTTGGCATGGTGGTCGACCTTGATGATGTCAAGGAATTACAGAAAGAACTCAAAAATAATTACATCATCTACCAGGAGCTGTCAAATCTTGCTGGAGGTCTTGCCCTGAGATGCGGACGATGGCTGGCACTTGCCAATGCTGCTCTCATCACAACAAAACACGTCAAGTTTGAACGAGAGCCTGATCACAAGCCTGACTTAATAGAATTGGAACCACAACCCACACATCCAAGCAGAGACAGTGAAGGTTATCCACTCGAGGGCTTTGATGAAGTTGGGCTGGGACCTTGAAGGAACCTGGGCGGAACCTGGGCGGAACCTGTGCGGAACCTGGGCGGAACCTAGGTGGAACCTGTCAGCACACCTGGCCAAATTTTCAAAAATCATATATATACCCACTATGAACACACCACTCGAGACGATCCCTGAAGAAACTCAAACTCCAACGCCAACTCCAACACCTGCACGCGTTACCTCTGAGGTCCCGAAAACAAAGCCCGCAAAAGAAAAGAACCCCGGCCGTGTTAAATCTGGCCTTATGCTAGCAGAGCGCAACCGTCTGGCCCGTGAAGCAAAGAAAAAGGCCGAAGCACAAAAGGCCGCACCCTCAACAAGTGTCACAACAAGTGAACCCTCAACAAGTGACACAACAACTGACACCAACCGCAACTCAATCTTTTATATTCTGGGGGTTGGAGGGTTGATTGTCTCTGTTATGGGTGTGTATTACCAACGCGAGGCCATAATGCAAAAGCTTGGCCACAAATCAAACACACTGACCCCACCACCAGCAAACACACCGACCCCACCACCAGAACAACAACCCCCAAGACAAGGAATCAAAAAAATGGAATAAAAAATAAACACATATGTATACTGCACACAAACCATGGCTGACAATAAGCTTGTGAAGTCTATCCTCGACGCCGCAACAACAACTGGCCTTGTCGCTGGTATTGGTTGGATTGGGAAAAAGGTCGTCAAGGAAAATCTCACGGCCGACCCCAGCTCGAGTCTCATGAACTACGTGAAGGTCACTGCTGCCATGGCTGGGAGCATAGCTCTCAAGAAATACCTCGAGGACCAGAAGATCCTCCCTGCCTCAATGTAAATCATATATGTATATACAGGGATGGCCTCAATCGCTATTATGGTTGGTGGGGCAATTTTGAATGCCGCTGCTTTCACTGGAGGCAACTATCTCGCAAAATATCTTTCCGGCGACAGTGGGAAAGCCGCTCTGGATGAGAAGATCAGACACGACAAGGCGTTAGAGGCCTATCAAGCGGCCTACGCTAAATATCAGAAAGACCGCACAAAGCTCCTCGACTGGATTGCCAGCAATGATCGGATCAAAGATCAAGCGAAACACAACTTTCAAGACACTGACCAAGCTCTAGTGCTCTACAACCAAACACATCCTACAGAGGAACGAATTCAAACACTCCCCAAAGAGCCCGAGTTCTCTGACTTCTATAAACCAGGCCCACAGCAGCAGACTGGTGAACTTGCTTTTATTGGAGGCACCTTGCTTGCAGGTGGGTATGCGGCCTATCGCCTTCTGTAAAAAATCGGCAACACAATACATAAGTATATACCATCCCTATGGAAGCCAAACTCTCAAAGATCTATTACAGTCCTAAAGGCTACTGGAAAGGCCTTGCTGCTGTCAAAAAGCTAGCTGCAGCAGCCAAGGTCTCTGAAGAGGCGGCAAAGAAATGGCTTGTCAAACAAGCCCTTTATCAAGTTTACCTCCCTGCACCACGCCATATCCCTCGGCCCAAGTTTGATGTTCAAACTCCTAATGCAGTACATCAAGCTGATCTACTGTTTTTGCCACACGACAAACTGCCACATGGGAGGAAAATTTACAAATATGCTTTGACAGTTGTTGATGTGGCTAGCCGTTACAAAGCAGCAGAGCCCTTGACTTCGAAAGAGTCTGATGAAGTTTCGAAGGCGCTTATACGTATTTACAGGCGCGGGCCTTTGAAATGGCCACAACTGTTGCAAGTCGATCCGGGAACAGAGTTTATGGGGGCTGTGACTAAAGAGACTGGGGCCCATAAAACAACCATTCGTCGTGGGCGTGTTGATATCCACAGAGACCAAGGGATTGCTGAAAGATTCAACAGAACCCTGGCTGAACGATTGTTTGGTTACCAGTACGCAGTTGAAATGAATCTGCCCTCTGGCCGTTCGACTGCTTGGGTTAAAAGATTGCCAGATGTTATCTCGGCCTTGAACAATGAAGTGACTCAACTCACTGGCAAGAAGCCTGCGCAAGCGATCAAAGAGAAAGCAACCTCAGCTAAGCAAGCGACGCCATATTTGAGACCAGTTGGCAAGAAGGAAAAGAAGCTCTCTCATGGAGTCAATTTGAGATATCTGTATTACCCCGGTGAGCTTGAAGGCGGTAGTCGACGGGCAACTGATCCGATCTGGTCTTTGAAAGTCTACCAAATACAAAGGATTATCACCAAGCCAGATGCGCCGGCTGTCTATTATCTGTACGACGGACCCAAGCGCGGGTTTGTGCGTGAGGAGTTGATGGTTGTGCCACCGGGCACTCAGTTGCCTCCTGTATCTTTGTGACCATATGCAAGAGTATGGACGCCATCGTCTTTTATCCAGCGCTTTGAATCAAAGGGCGAGAGTGTTATCTTGGTGATGTGCTCACCGAAGATTTGGTGGCCTTTGCTTCGGAGCCTGTCCATCCCATGCTTGAAGGCTCGCCGATAGAAAAGAGCTTCCTTGTAATTCTGGTGGATGATCTCTTTCTTTGTGACAACCTTTGTGGTGCCCTTTGCTTTCTTGATGTTTTTGTCGTCCTCTAGTAAGATAGAGTACATCTTCGAGCGAAGACACACAACCTCTGAGATGGGCACACCCTCGCACTCGTCCTTCATCTTCCCAATGACCTTCTTGTTAAGCTGGCTGTGGAGTGGATGGTCCTTGGGATAGTCACTCGTGTCATAGAGTTCATCCCGAAGGTTCTCCATGTCTTTGTAAACATCATCCGTCTTGATCTCGAGGAGCAGAGAGTCTGTGTCTGTGTAAAGTAGGTCTACGCGTGGACCATATTTCAGCTTGAGATGTTTGTAATAGAAGTCATACATCAGTGTTTTGGAAAGATCAAGGATGCACATGCCTGTGTAGACTGGGCGGTTGAAGAGGATTTTCTCCCTGTGCATCTGGATCCCCGCCATGTTAGCTCCAAAGACTGTTGCTCTGGAAAACAGCGGGCTTGCGATAAGCTTTCTAATCTTGTCTTGCTCGTGCGATCGGACAAGCTTCATGTCGATTCGATTTCTGAGGTTCTCCATTGTCTTACCGAAGACTGAGTTGTTCATGAGCTTGAAGAAGTTCTTCTCAAAATCGGAAGTGGCCTTCTTTCTGAGCTCGGTGTTCAGGGAGATGTATGGCTCCATCCAAGCCCTCTGCTCGAACTTGAGCATTTTGTGGATTTTCGTCAACTTCATTCCCAGATCCAGGTACTGCTGGAGATTTCTGTAATGCAACACATACCGAGATTTCTTGTTTAGGGTAAGGAGCAGCTTCTGTGTCTTGTCTTCTGACTGTCCCTCTGCCAAGGCCCTTTGATATGGAGACATCCATGCCTTAGGAACGGCCTGACTTTCTGGGGCAAGAGGATAAGCGTTGTGCTCATCGTGCAGCTCCTCGGGGTACTCAAGATCAACCTCGAGGATGTAACCAATCTTTCTGTTTGACCTCCACTTCCTGATCTGGTGTTGTGTTGGAAAGACAGGGCACCATGTGAAGTTGCCAACTGGGAGAGGCTGACTCATGGCCCATCCATATAGATTGTTAGCGTCGAGATACATGATGTAACTTGACTCTTCATTGGGGTTATGATCGTGAAGATAGGGGTTGTTAGCCTTGCAGTACCGCCTGCTCTCCATGGATATGCCACCTCGCAAGCCTCTTTCAACAAAGAGATGCATGTCAACATCTGTGAGCAGCTCCAGGTTGATGCCCGTATACCTGAGAAGGGCGTCCCATGAGAGGCCAGGGCTTGTGTAATAATGTGCCGGGTCAAGCTTGTAATGTTGCAGACATGTTTTTCTGAAGTTCTCGAAAACATCGGCCAGAAGAAGCACATCTGTCATGAGGTAGAGATCGTGGTAATCTCCAAGAGTCTTGCATCCAAATACCTCCCACACTTTTTGCGCGTGGGCGTATTCCTTATCTGAGATGCCTTCCTTCTTGAGCTCGCTGTAGAAGGCATCATTCGGCGGTAGAGAGGTCTCCTCGAATCGAGTCCATGAGTCCATGTATTCGTATGGGTAAATCCCTTTTTGCAGTAGAAGGTTGCGTTTGGCTTGGTTCTTCTCATAGCTTGCCGCGATTGTGAAGGACTCTGGCTTGTTTGCTTCAACCAGGGCACTGAGGCTTGACTGCATGAACTGCAAGCTGTCAATGAACCTTAGATTGCCGAGGGAGAAAGAGATGTATTTCTCCATGTTGTTGGGGATGCATGTCAAATCAGATTGAATGCCTGCAATTCCGCCCATAATGTGGTGCGCATCATAACCCCTCAAGTTATGAAAGATTACGGGGATTATTTCCGTTTTCGGGTTGGTTCGGAAATAGTTGATATTGCAAAAACTGTGAGCCGCGCCCCGATATTTGCCTGTGATGTGGCAATGATCTTTAACTGCGTCTCGAACAGAGTCTTGGATTAGAGACTCCCCGCAGAAAAGACAGTCGACCTGTTCGAATAATTTTTCTGTGATGGGCTTCCATTTGTTTCTTGGCCCAACAAATGGGAACTCTTCTAATTCACCATCCTCGCCCTTGATGTAAGTTTTGAATGCCTTTTGGTAACATTTGTTGGTGAAACGATGAACAAAGCCCACGTATTCTCCGGTATTTGGATCATAGACTTCAGTGGCATCCCTGTGGTTCCTCTTGGTGAGAGACTTGTTACAGATGTGACAGTCAGTTGCGCTGTTGAATTCAATCCATTCCTTTCTCGTCATTGAGAGTGGTGCCTTGTCTTGTAATTCGTATCTGATCTCTGCTTCCAGCTGCTGAAGGCTGTTAAGAAAGACCGGCACCGCGTCCTCTCCTCTGTATAGGTAAGGGCCCTTTGTCTCCCCATCAGAGAGAACAGCTAACATGCAGAACCCACAGGGTTTGTGTATGGATGTCGCAGTAGTGCTGCTCTGTTGGGGATCTGGTATGCATACATGGACTTTTTCGACAATGCTTTCGAAGTCAGCATAAATAACCCAAGGCTTCTTCATCTGGTTCTGAAAGTTCTCAAAGTGGAGGAAGTTTTTACCTTCTTTGGGCATTTCAACTCGTGCCGGCCTGCCTTTTACTCCCCTGCAATAGAAGAGATGGTCGGTGAGAACCCTTTCTGAAGAGAAGGGTTGGAGACACCTGTCACAGTGATGCATGCGACGCCCAACATTGAACTCACTGTGTAGAAGTCTGCTCATGCTCTTGATGTAACAATAATGCGAAGTGTGTATGTCTGTGAGCAACATCAGATTAATCCTTCGCAGATTGGGATCCCCTTGCTCACTGACTCTGATTACAACCACCTTGTTGTTTTTCCAGCCATAAACGTTGATTGCAAGGTTGTTTTGACGTTCAACCTTAGAAATCTGACTCAATGGCGTTGGAAAATCAACTCCAGTGCAGTCAAGGCCATCATCAATGGGATAACTTCCTGGTCTGTCTGAATGCGCCTCGGCAGGGAACAATGCCGATCGCAGTGCCCAACGTAGACACTGATTGTCTCTGTTCTTTACATTGATGATTGCCTGCTTCGACCTGAGTTTTGATGGTGTTGGGATAAATGTACCGCCTCGTATAGGCTTGTACACCCCGAATTCAAGGTAAACAGTTTTGATTTTATCAACCACCCAACCAGAACCTAACTGCTGCCATCTAGCAATCTCTTCCTTAAAGCCATTCACAATGTCTTCTAGGAAGCCTTCCTCTCGCAGCTTATAGATATGTGTCACAATCAGTGGTTTAACGTTCCAAAAGAAGTGATTCATTTCTCGATTGTTATCACCTGCCATTGAAAAGTGAACATCGAATGACAAAGTGACCTTCACCCCGCCAAGCTCTGTGACTTCGCGTGCAATTCTCTGGAGAATGACTGCCTTATTAGTTATGAAGAATGAGTTCAGGTCCTTGATTTGGTAATCATCAGGGACATTCATCTTATAACCATGCAGCCAATTACCGAAGTAATCGTGATTCCTTGGGTTGAAGTCAAGACGTTGAGCCTCCATGTTATATACAGGGATTTCCTTTTCTCCAATTGCTGGTCTCGCATCGGGCCTCTGTGCCATTGCCATGTGGGTTGGTATATGCGGGGTGGGGTTTCTTCAATTGGTGGTCTCGTATCGGGGCCAGCATCCACAAGCTGTGGTTGGGGATGGTCTCGTGCCGGGTCAGCATTCACAAGCCCTGTGTAGTATAGTGGGTTAGTACCACAAAAATAATTCCAAAAAAAACGCAGTAATATACGAACATGGCAACGGAAGGACAGACACCAGAGCAGACAGCCCCCCAGGCTGAAACGCCTGTCGTGCGTGTCACGGCAGAGACCGCGCCCCCGAGGAGGCGCCTTGCAGAGCGCAATGCTCGGGTTCGTGCCGAGAAAGCCGCGCGGCGCCTTGCAGAGCGCAATGCTCGGGTTCGTGCCGAGAAAGCCGCGCGTGAGAAAGAACTTGCCTCCCGCACAGACTGGCTGCTGGTAAACGAAGCCATCGCCGGAGGTCTTAGCGTGATAATAACTTTAATCCTGAACTGGCAGAGGATCCAAGGCTTCTGGCATACTATCTCTTGAAAGGCAGCGCCTTGGTCGAAGCCAACAGAAGCGAAACCGGTACAGCTTACATTCTACGACCCCTTCGGACCGTTACCACAAAAATAATTTCAAAAAACAATTGGCAATAACGCGCCGGGGCCAGCATTCACAAGCTGTGGTTGGGGATGGTCTCGTGTCGGGTCAGCATTCACAAGCCCTGTGTAGTATAGGGGGTTGGTGTATTCGGGACCGCCTCCAAACGCCCGCAAAACCGCTTATTTTTGGAACTCCCGAACACCTTAGTTGCCGTGCCCCCAGGGCGAATACAATGAGCCCTGGGGGCACGGCAACTAAGGTGTTCGGGAGTTCCAAAAATAAGCGGTTTTGCGGGCGTTTGGAGGCGGTCCCGAATCACCAACCCCCTATACTACTCAAGGAGTGTGCTGTAACACTAGAAGAACACTTACTACCCAGCGAGCAGTGAATTCCTTGCGTAAAAAACAAAAACGTAAAATTATCTTCAAAGGAAGGGCGAAACGTTTTATTACTTTGTCAAGTTTGGCAAATTAAATAACACTGCATTCAATACAACGATCCTTTCTATCGAAAGTTAATGATAAGATGGGTTTAAATCTGTTTATGCTTGTTTGAACCTGTAAAAAGTTATTCTATCGAATTTGTTTTGTTTCAACGACGGCGTTTTCGAAACAGATAATAATAGATGCACAGCAGATTACAACAAAATGCATTATCACGGAGGAATGTAGTGCTCATTGATTTGAAATCATTACTAAGCGTGGATGCCATTTTGATTGTCGCATAGAGGGCTCGCTTAAACGTAGTAGTTACGTCAATGTGTGCATGCGCGAGAGGCCAAACAAGTTTGCAAACTTGCTTTACCGGTTCAAAGTTAATTTATTCGTCCATGGCGGCTCGATCAAAGGAACTAACGGATGCTCGCAGTGGTTTCTTTCTCGTTCGGCGTAGCTCGGCGTAGAAGAATCCACTGCTCGCAGGGTAAACACCTACATGACCCTCGCTATATTTGAAGATTTTTGATATCAAATCTTCCCGCAATTACCTATTCCTATCAAGGGCTAGTGGTTGCAACGTCCTCTCTCGATAGGTGGCAAATTTACTTTAACAATTCATATTCAGTTGATGCCAAATTTCAGTGTTTTATTACCAGCGACGTTGAGCACGTAAAAACTTATCCCTTTCCCCATTTGTAAATAATCGTTCGAGCCCCTCGAATCCCTCTTCCTACGTGCCTGTTCATAAAATTAAAATGCGAACTTTCTCAGCGAATTTAGCCACTTTTGCTTCAGTTCCGATTCTTAAAAATAATGTACTGAGAGAAAATAATATGAGAAATATTGTTCCACACTAAAAGATAGACATTTCTCGAATACTGTACCACAGCTTTTTCCAAGTATTTCCAATCTATATTTCTTTGCCTTGGAACGGGCAAAAGGCCGCACTTGCGGAATTACAGATAAAAGTTTACAGCCCATGGAAGGAAGAAAGGAAGGAGTGAAAATTTGATATTGTCTCCGTCTGCTATGACTCGTTCATAACGCTTCCCTTATTCACGAGTTAATTAAAATAACAATACTCAACGGAAAGACGGAGACTCTCTGATTTCTTGAAATACCTAAAAGCTGGTAAATCAAACGACTCTCCAAGTTCCACATCATCGCCAATCACTTGCCTTTCTCTTTTAAGTTACAATCTTGTATTCTTCTGTTTATAGTTTTTGGATAGTTTTTTGTCATCAAAATAATATTGCTAATCCTTACTCAAGAGTAGGTAGAGAGTCTTTATGGCTCTATCCCTCGAAACGCTATATTTTTGGTCCAAATTGGCTAAAAAATATTACTTTCGTTCATTAACTGCAGTTGAGCCGACATTTAAAAACTTGACTGCACTTGTGAGTCGACTTTAAAACAGAAACAAATTGCCTACAAATAGTGTTTAAAGGAACATTTATGTTGTGTTTTGCAGACTAAAATGTAAACTTAGATGTCCTTCCATTGTCATCCATTTGACAATCTGAATTTATGATAACATGCCTCAATTATGAAAAACTTTTTCTGTTGAGCAACACAGGATATAACTCTAGGTCCATCCTAACATAATAATTTTTTTATTCTGCTTTGAAAAAAATCACTCATAGAATCAGGCTTCTGAATGTTGACACGACATGCACTGCCTCTTGCCTGTTTGTTATTTGTCAGTAACGGAGATTATTCCAAAAATGAAAAGAAATGCAATACATATTTTCAATCCCTAACGCTATCACGTAAATTTGTACCTATTTTTATCAAGCAAACAGGTTTATTGCACATGATTGACCAAAGTGAAATTTTGCTGCATAACCAAACAGGAAAAATCTGCGTAAGATATGCGTTCGCTATTGCATAACTTTGTTTCATACCGAATAACATCTCGCCAATGATAGCTACGGCTCCAGACGGGTTTGAAATTGATTGGATATGACCATGCACCGATATTAGCAAGATATTGGCAAGCTTCATGTCAGAAAACAATCATTAAAAGATATTTCAAGGGGTCGTCACCATTGGGTTAATAAAATGACTAACTGAAGAGTGGGATTGCAGAAAATTGGTTCTATTCTTTTCAATTCTTTTTAGAATGAGGCGTTAAGACAATGAGCTCTATTCTTATTCAATGACGTGTAAATCATGGAAATTCCAATTTTTTGCAATCCCGCACCGGAGAGTTCTGACTAAAGGTCACACTCACTCGTTCGCTGCGCTCACCCTTTCGATTTCGGATACATCACCAACTCGTGCGTAAATGCCGTACGCGCGCACTGCCCATGAAGTAATCTATATTTAATGTTGTTAATGTTGCTATTTTCGAAATAATACAAATAATGTTGTTAGCGGTAGATGTTATCAGAGTGATTCACTGAAAGTCTGTACTCAGTTCATTTTTCAAAAATTGAAGTTTTGCAGCTTGTGTCGCTAAAAACTGATTATGGTTGAATTTCTCTTCGATAGGTCACTTCGTATCTTCCTCTTGGTGTTTTATAGTCATTTCGTGTTTAACATCACATACAAAAACATACCTTAATAGAAAAGTTAAGTTTAACCTTTGTCGTGTATCCTACATAATGATACACCTTAAAAACAGACTTAGCTTTATATAAACAAATAGGCTTTATATAAACAACGGTTTGTTTTTTGGAATAGGTATATGTGAAACCATTATCCTTATCAAAGGACTTACAATCAGAACCTTCGAAGAAAATAAGAAGGTACTTCGGCTATTTAGTGTGAACCGAAAAAAAATCTTACCCTCAGAACAGTGCATTTTATATAGTCGGACGGCTATTCATAGCTGCCCGATTTAATATGCATGACTTCAAGGCCTCGATGATAATTGCAGGTGACAAAGCGACACGGTAAACGTTTTTTTAGAGAGAGAAAAAAACCTATGTACAGTCTCCCGGAGTCTCCCGAATACGAAACGAATCTCCCGGTCTCCCATACGGGTCAGCAAATCTCTCGGATATAAAAGAGACTCAATAAAGTTTCACCTCTCGAAGTACGCTTGAACCTACAATAGGTATTCTTCTTAGCTTACCTTGAGATTAAAAATAAGGTTTTTTATGATTGGTAAGGCGGAGCACTTAGGGAAGTCCGGGAACATTCTTCCAAGGAAATTGTTTATATATTTACTCTGAAATTGCTAGCTATTTTCTGCATTTCTGAAACCGGAAAAGCGTTTATGAAGTCAAGATACAAACTCAGGAAATTGGCGGCAAACTGGGGACCTCTAAGTCGTGGAATTTATTTGGTTAAACTTTAACCCAATCAGATAATCGTTTATATTGGCGTAATGACGAAAAACTATAAAAGGCAACCGGGAACCGTAACATGAATTTGAAACCCGAAATCCTAGCCTACTGTAAAGAAAAGATCCAATTATGACTCGTTACCTAAATCGAGGTACGATTGTGTTGAATAATGTTATCGAAATTTCACCTTTTGGTCGCGACCCAGTTAATTATGCAGGAAAAGTTTGATTAAGTCGTCTTTTTATGTGAACTAAAAATATTGACTGATGTCCGTTTGTGTTTTTTATTATTAGTGGACTTTAAAGGCGAGGGGAATATGACGAGGGGATTATTATGATGACGAGGGGAATGTATATATTGTTCTCATATGTTCTCAGCCCCACCTTTCTCCTGTTATAATCAAAGTCGCACCCAACAATTCTAACAATTTCATTAACGGGTATATGTGATATATTCCTCTGAGAAGAGCAAAGAAAACCGAATAATGTGAAAAATAAGTAGGGTTATTGACCTGGAGCGAGGGAATATGTGATACGCCCTCCGGCACGCTGCGAGGGGAACATATCACCTATTCCCGAGAGACAGGTCAATAATGTGCTTGTTTTTCACCTTGTGAAGTTTTCCAAATTAGAGCAGTTATCAATTTTTCAGAGTAACCTTCCGTTTATTTATTATTTATTTATTATTCCGCAAGGTCTCAGTGGGATTTGATGTGCCTAAGCAAGCCAGTAAACACGTTTTGCTTTTGCCCAGTTTGCAATGAGAACGTTTCTTCGCTGGGAGTAGCTAGAAGAAGAGAAAGAGAAAAAGAGGATGAACAGTACTCGTGTTTTCGCCATCGCCCAACTGTCCCCATGGTCTTTTGAGCATTAATGAAGCGCATTTCCAAGGGAAAATTTCAGGTTCACGTTCAAGCGTAATACGAGACGTGATACATTATTGAAGACTCGAAAACCTAAATCGAAGTACGTTTCCATCGAATAATGTTATGAAACTTTCGCTTTTTGGTCACGGCCCGACAGGTTAATTATGTAGGAATATGATTGATGAAGTCGCCTTCTTATGTCAGCTAAAAATATTGACTGATGTCAGTGTGTTTTCCATGTAAAGCTCTATTTTGTCTTTCTGTTTGTGTTATTTGACTATTCGAGGGGAATATGACAAGGGGGATACATAATCCTTTGTTTTGCTACAGTTTTCAGATACTGTTTTAAGCCCCGCCTCTCTCCTGTTACAATGAATGAAAGCCGCACCCACCTTATCAGACAGTTTAATGAACGGGGTTATGTAATATATTCCCCTGTATTCCCCTGTATTTAATGCCGACTCCCCGCCGACGAAGCACGTACAAACTTACCACTTTCCTTCTTTGTTCATTGGAACCTCTGGAATTTACTTTTTTGCGTGCCCGTTCACATCATTAAATCTAAATTCGAACTTTCTCAATAAAATAGCTAGATGAAATCAGCCACATTTGTTTAAGTTCCAATTTTAAGAGTTAAATAATGTATTGGGATAGAAAAACTAAAGAACCATTGGCAAGATAAAAACGACCATATGTCCCCATGAGCGTGGGAGGTATTTTACTAGGTTCAAATATGACAGGCGTCCCGCATATTGCTAGGTTCAGCAGGTGACATATTATCTATCACCTCACATGACGCTCGACAGTCTGAACCTGGCATAATGCGGGACGCCTGTGACAACTGAATCTAGTAAAATACCACAGCTCTCCATGAGTCCTCTTTGGCTCAATGGATTAAGCTTCTGTCCGGTGATCGGAAGGAATGGGTTCGATCCGCGCTTGTTACATATGGTCCCTTTCATCTCTTTATTCTTTCCAAGCTTACAATTCACCATATTACATCAAGAGATCAAGAGAAGCATTGTTCAAACAACAGATAGAGGTATCTCTCAAATACCGTACTACAGCTTTTCACTGAATTTGTGCAATGGTTTGTGGAATTGGGATAAAAATGAATTTATGTTTAATACTATTTATTGCCCATTCTAAATCCGTCGCATAGAAGGCGATTCTACTGGCAGGATCGACGAATATTATTTCTCAGTCTGAAACTTAAAATATTTAATTTTGTTTCAATTATGTGACGTTTTCTCAGCGTACTGAAAAATTAATGCATCCAAATTCACTTGCCATACTTAAGTTTTTCGCCTAATAGAGGTAATTTCCTTGGATATATCCTCCTTTACAACTTCTGGAACTACTCTTGAAACTTCAGAAGATTTGCAATTTTCTACTGATTCTGACATCACAAGCGTCCACACTAACTCTTTTCAGTTGTTGGCAATCCCTTTTTTACAAGTATTTTACACGTTCCTCGACTGCGAGGCGAGATAGATCGTCTTGCTTAAATTTCTAGCTGTAAGATCACTCGAAGAACTGGCGGCCTTCTTAACCCCCGAGTGATTGCAATTGGGCAGCACTCGCAGAATTGAATTAATCCGCAGTGTAAATATCATTTTTATCCAAATAATGATGTGAAATTCAAAGAAACACAGCTTTCTTACTAGTCCAGCTTCGTTAAACCCCTCCTGAAAAAAGTAAATCCTTAAAAAAATGCAAGTAAGCATACAATATGGTATTGAAAAATTTCTCTCCACTAGGACCGCACTTGACAAGAGACATCATCATCAAAAGACTGTATCGCAAATGACTTACCAGCAAGCGATAGAGCACCACAAGCAACACCTGAGCATTTACAAGGAAGTGGGCGACAGGGCCGGGGAAGGACGTGCCTACTGCAATCTAGGCAACGTTTATCAATCACTTGGTGACTTTCAACAAGCATTAGAGTGCCACAAGCAACACCTGAGTATTTCCAAGGAAGTGGGCGACAGGGCCGGGGAAGGACAGGCCTACGGCAATCTCGGCATCGTTTATCGATCACTTGGTGACTTTCAACAAGCATTAGAGTACCACAAGCAACGCCTGAGTATTTCGAAGGAAGTGGGCGACAGGGCCGGGGAAGGAAAGGCCTACGGCAGTCTCGGCATCGTATATGGTTCACTTGGTGACTTTCAACAAGCATTAGAGTACCACAAGCATCACCTGAGCATTTCCAAGGAAGTGGGCGACAGGGCCGAGGAAGGAAGGGCCTACGGCAATCTCGGCATCGTTTATCGATCAGTTGGTGACTTTCAACAAGCATTAGAGTACCACAAGCTACGCCTGAGCATTTCCAAGGAAGTGGGCGACAGGGCCGGGGAAGGAAGGGCCTACGGCAATCTCGGCAACGTTTATCGCTCAGTTGGTGACTTTCAACAAGCATTAGAGTACCACAAGCAAGACCTGAGCATTTCCAAGGAAGTGGGCGACAGGGCCGGGGAAGGAAAGGCCTACGGCAATCTCGGCAACGATTATCAATCACTTGGTGACTTTCAACAAGCATTAGAGTACCACAAGCAAGACCTGAGCATTTCCAAGGAAGTGAGCGACAGGGCCGGGGAAGGAAAGGCCTACGGCAATCTCGGCAACGATTATCAATCACTTGGTGACTTTCAACAAGCATTAGAGTACCACAAGCAACACCTGAGCATTTCCAAGGAAGTGGGCGACAGGGCCGGGGAAGGACGTGCCTACTGCAATCTCGGCATCGTTTTTTATTCACTTGCTGACTTTCAACAAGCATTAGAGTACCACAAGCAACACCTGAGCATTTCCAAGGAAGTGGGCGACAGGGCCGGGAAAGGAAAGGCCTACGGCAATCTCGGCAACGTTTATGGATCACTTGGTGACTTTCAACAAGCATTAGAGTACCACAAGCTACGCCTGAGCATTTCCAAGGAAGTGGGCGACAGGGCCGGGGAAGGAAAGGCCTACGGCAATCTCGGCAACGATTATCAATCACTTGGTGACTTTCAACAAGCATTAGAGTACCACAAGCAACACCTGAGCATTTCCAAGGAAGTGGGCGACAGGGCCGGGGAAGGACGTACCTACGGCAATCTCGGCAACGTTTATGGATCACTTGGTGACTTTCAACAAGCATTAGAGTACCACAAGCAACACCTGAGCATTTCCAAGGAAGTTGGCGATAGGGCCGGGGAAGGAAAGGCCTACGGCAATCTCGGCAACGTGAAGTATTCACTTGGTGACTTTCAACAAGCATTAGAGTACCACAAGCAAGACCTGAGCATTTCCAAGGAAGTGGGCGACAGGGCCGGGGAAGGAAAGGCCTACGGCAATCTCGGCAACGTATATGGTTCACTTGGTGACTTTCAACAAGCATTAGAGTACCACAAGCAACACCTGAGCATTTCCAAAAAAGTGGGCGACAGGGCAGGGGAAGGACTTGCCTACTGCAATCTCGGCAACGTTTATTATTCACTTGGTGACTTTCAACAAGCATTAGAGTACCACAAGAAAGACCTGAGCATTTCCAAGGAAGTGGGCGATAGGGCCGGGGAAGGACGTGCCTACTGCAATCTCGGCAACGTTTATGGATCACTTGGTGACTTTCAACAAGCGTTACAGTATCACAAGCATCACCTGAGCATTTCCAAGGAAGTGGGCGACAGGGCCGGGGAAGGACATGCCTACGGCAATCTTGGCAACGTTTATGATTCACTTGGTGACTTTCAACAAGCATTAGAGTACCACAAGCAACACCTGAGCTTTTCCAAGGAAGTGGGCGAGAAGGTCGGGGAAGGACATGCATGTTATAATGTAGGACTTCATTTTGAACAATTGGGTTCTTTAGATAAGGCTTTAAGTTACTATCAATCCAGCGTTGACCTGTTTGACACCCTGAGAGCTCTTTTACTTCCTAAAGATGTATGTAAAATAAATTTTCGTGATCATTATCGGGATTCGTACACGCGTTTGTGGCAAACTCTAATAAAGCTTCAAAAGACGGACGAGGCTTTAGTTGCTGCCGAGCAAGGACGAGCTCAGGCTTTGCTTGATGACTTAAAAATGGTTTATGGGTTTGCAATGTTTTCGCCTGAGGCAGTCGAGACTAAAGAAACAATCTCCGATGGATCTCTTTCCACACAGACAGCTTTTCTGGCACTTCAAAGACACACAGTCAATATGTGGGTACTTGGCAAGGGAAACGAGATTGTATTTAGACAAGTGAAAGTGAAGAGTGAAGGTGCAGAGGAATACCCTATTACCGTCTTACTAAATAGGGCTTTGAACAAGATTGGAGCTAGTGTTGAGGTTACATGTGAGAATCGATCATTAGATGACCTAAGTGATGACCCGCCATCCAATCCGGGAGACGATGATGCATTAACAGAGTCATCGCACGACACCATCGACTGTTTACAGCCATTGTATGATATAGTTATTGGTCCCATTGCAGACTTGCTTCATGGCGACGAATTAATCATTGTCCCGGATGGTCCCTTGTGCTTGGCTCCTTGGACCGCATTAAGTGAATCTATCAGGATCCGTACTGTTCCGTCGTTGACAAGCTTAAAACTGATCACAGATGCACCTGAGGAACACCATTGTAAGAGTGGGGCGCTGCTGGTGGGTGATCCATGTCTGGAGAAAGTTACCAACAAGTGGGGTAAGCCCATTTACAGGCAGCTTCCGAAAGCCAAAGAAGAAGTAGAGATGATCGGAAAAATTCTAAATATCCCGCCACTTACAGGAAGGGAAGCAACCAAACATGAGGTGCTTGAAAGAATCGCGTCAGTTGCTTTAGTTCACATTGCAGCCCACGGGCGAAAGGAAACTGGCGAAATTGCTTTGGCCCCAAACCCCGACTGGACTTCGAAGATTCCTAAAGAAGAGAACTACATTTTAAAAATTTCTGATATGGAAGCTGTTAAGTTAAGAGCAAGGCTTGTTGTGCTTAGTTGCTGTCATAGCGGTCGAGGGCAGGTTAAGTCTGAGGGTGTGGTCGGTATGGCACGGGCCTTCTTGCGTGCTGGTGCGCGTTCTGTTGTGGTGTCACTCTGGGCAATTGAGGACGAAGCGACCATGGAGTTCATGAAAAGTTTCTACGAACACCTGAGAAGTGGGGAAAGCGCCGGTGTTGCTCTTCACCGGGCCATGAAATCTCTTCGACAGTCAGACAAGTTCTTTGCCCCGAAGTACTGGGCCCCATTTGTGCTGATTGGTGATGATGTCACGTTTGAATTTGGAGAAAGCCAATAATAACAATGTGAGTAGTATTTTCTTTGGTATTTAATCTGGGATATAAAAGGACATTGGATGGCATTATTTTAAAGGATGATTTTGAATAAGAAACATTAAACAAATAGTGTTTGTTGCATCCATTTGGAACTTGTTTGAAGGTTTACTGTTATGATAATGTCTGAAAAATATAACCTCATAATTAAACGGGGGTTAATTATAATCGCAGCTTATTACTGAAATACCATAGAAAGTTACGTTTTATTAAAAAGCATTACCATCTTACTATTTTGTTCTACATGTGTATATTAGTAAACTTTCTCTAAGCCGGACACCAATGGACCAGCTTTAGCTGTCCCCCTTAGAGAGGTGTCCGCCTTATAGAGAGTTTAGTTATAGACGAACAAGTGAAATTCGGCCAATACCAGTCAATCACTGATGTCCACCTTAGAGAAGGTGTCCACCTTGTGGAGAGTTTAGTTACAGACGAACAAGTGAAATTCGGAAACTCATGACGGCCTTATATCAGAGAGGTTTATACCCTTCTAGAGTATCCGCTTTGTATTTCCTTGTCTGTTTACGTTGAAAACCCCCTTTAAACATCTAATGAGTACTTTTCTGAACATTGTACTAAGTGAATCATAACAATGAACATTATTTTATTTACAGGGGCTGAATGATGGAGTCAAAAGAAATGTTTTTTATATTAATCAAGTAGTTAAAGGAATGCTGTCCCGGCGAATATATCTTGTTTTTATGATTATGACAAGGAGCTTCCCTTAAGCTTACTTTATTAGCCGCGGTTTATACCCAGCGTCAAATATGATTGCAGTTTTGAAAAATTTTCCGTAGTACACGTAGTATCGTAATAGCATTTTTAGTGTAACTATTGTGTGTTTTCAACATCCAACATTTTGATCCCTTAGAACACAAAAGCAACAAAAAGAAACTCTTCTGCATATGTAGGCTGTAGTGACGTAGTACCGTAGTACATACAACAGCAACAGCAAAAAGGAATTCTGTGCATAGGTAGGCCGTAGTGGCGTACTACCGTAGTACAAACACAGCAACAACACCAAAAAGAAACTCTTCTGCATATGTAGGCCGTAGTTGCGTAGTACCGTAGTACATACAACAGGAACAACGATGAAAAGGAACTCTTGTGCATAGGTAGGCCGTAGTTGCGTAGTACCGTAGTACCGTAGTACACACAACAGCAACAACAAAAAGGAATTCTGTGCATAGGTAGGCCGTAGTGGCGTAGTACCGTAGTCAGCAACAACACCAAAAAGGAACTTTTGTGCATAGGTAGGCCGTAGTTGCGTAGTACCGTAGTACAAACAACAGCACGAACACCAAAAAGGAATTCTGTGCATAGGTAGGCCGTAGTGGCGTAGTACCGTAGTCAGCAACAACACCAAAAAGGAACTTTTGTGCATAGGTAGGCCGTAGTTGCGTAGTACCGTAGTACAAACAACAGCAAGAACACCAAAAAGGAATTTTGTGCATAGGTAGGCCGTAGTTGCGTAGTACCGTAGTACATACAACAGCAACAACAAAAAGAAATTCTTGTGCATAAGTAGGCCGTAGTTGCGTAGTACCGTAGTACATACATACAACAACAACAACAAAAAGGAACTTTTGCGTATAGGTAGATCGTAGTTGCGTAGTACCGTAGTACATACAACAGCAACAACAAAATGGAATTCTTGTGAAAAGATAGGCCGTAGTACCGTAATGCATACAACAACAACAAAAAGGAACTCGTAGTTGCGTATGCGGACACACACGTTTGCAAAATATCACTTAAAATTCAATTCTATAAGATTTCGCTTACTTTGTTTACTCACAACAAAATCGAAACAAAAATACTTTGTATCATGATCATGTTTGTCGGGCACCGCTGGTCGTGAATGAAGTTTTCGCGGGATCAATTTATGTCATTTTCCTCCTTTTAGGAAATATCGGAAAGCATTTATCCATTTTACTAGCTTTTCGCTTAAGCTTATATATATTCGCTTTTATCAATATTTCGCTGCCGCCCATATTAATTCGCTGCATGGTTTTTTTTTTCGCTTGTACTTCAATATACCAAAAAATATTTAAACTTTCAAATTTTTATCCTAATAACTATTTAGCTTAGGTTGACGCAAGGCGAGAGATAAAGGAGCCGACTCTGTGAATAGCGCACGATAGGATGAATTTGCGTTGCATTGTTAGTAAGTACAAAAAGTAAACTTACACCTCATTTTCCTGCCGCTGTTGCGTTTTATTCAACCAACATTTTGACGTTTTAATTCGCTTGCTTTTATGATATATTCGTGTTATACGCTTCAGAGGAAAGGACTGACAAGAAAGATATTATGGTTCCTTAAATTTTGTGCCTGACGGCAATGACCTTGTTTTACCTTTAGACAATTTGACAATTTATTTAACGTGGTCGTTACACTTTGCTATGACATCGGTGCGTCCTGTAGGGAGCACCAGCTAATAATAATAATAATAATAATAATAATAATAATATTTAATTCTTATATTGCGCGCTTTCCATGAAATGATCTAGCGCGCATTACATGATTTCTATCTGTAATAATTAAATACAGGATATCTCAATAATAATTATTAAAAATATACTGTGATAAAATTGAAATATACAATATATGTTAAGATACTAGTAATTATCATGATAAAAATTAATAAAAATTACTAAAAAGCTTCCTTAAAGAGGTGCGTTTTCAGGTGGCACTTAAAAATCCCTCGATCTGTAATAGGACGAATCTCACGCGGTAATACATTCCAAAGTGCCGGAGCTGCGACCTGGAATGACCTGTCTCCTATTGTAACCCTACTTCTATAAGTTGGCGTTGCAAGCAACAAACCATCCGAGGAGGATCTTAAATTATAATTTCCTGGTCTTTTAATTGACACAAGTTCTCTTAAATACGTTGGCGCGATTCCATGGATGACCTTAAAAACAAATAATAGAATCTTAGAACTAATGCGTTGCCTAACCTAACAGGTAGGCCACAAATAAAAGGTTATTTGGGATAGGTTGGAATAAACAAACAAAGATTAACTTCTCTTGTCAGTTCTCAACTCTACTGTTTAGTGGTCATATTTACTCAATGGTTTTGGGAATGCATTATATATTTATACTTCAGGTCGGTTTTGAAGGCTATGTTGGGAATCCAACTCTCAGCATAGTCCAAGAATCAGGACGATCTTTCATTAGTGAAATCAAATTTAAAAAAGAGGGTTTCCGATAGGTGTGAACCGACAGCTTGTTACACTTTCGTAAGGTTCATGTTCGCAGTTTTACCCTTAATGAAAGATTCTTATTCCGACCTTTTCTGTATTTTATCTTGTGTTTCAAAATATTATAAAATGGTTGTATGGTTTAGGACATTGAGTTTTACAAGTTACAATTTCTGTAATTTTCCGTAAGAGGTGTTTTCAGCAGTGGGATTCGGAAAAATAGAAAATTTTCTTGACGACCCTCGTTTGTTTAGGGCTCACGTCCGTTCACACTTCGCGCCAAAAACTCGCATAATGATTAGTTTTGCTAGCCTCGTTTAAATCTGGTTTCATCCATGCGTTATAACACCTTTGGAGTTCTTTGTTGTCCGTTAAACCTTTTTCAGCTAAATTTCACCTACATTTTCAAAAACTAAAATCTGTTTACCAGAATCGTAGTAAACTTAGTTACTTTCAATCTAGCGTTTGCATTTTTGTATAACGATATTTTCAAGTTTACAATTTCTTTGCACAATCAGCTGAATTCAGCTCATTTTCAATTCGTTTAGCCCTTTCACTCCCAGAGTCAATTATGAAGACATGTAGTATAGTCCTAACTTTTGAGTCTGTTGACGAAATCCTATGGTGAGACCATTCAAATGAACCTCTTCAGCAGTACTTTTGCATGATACCATTTGTTTTTCAATATTTTATAAAATGAAATTTGGAATTTTTCTTGAATTTTGTTCTTTGGCACTATTGGGAGTTAAAGGGTTAGTTTTCCGATCTTTAATCACCTGGAAACACCTACTTTCTGCATTTGAATGCTATTTGCTTTCCAAAACAACAGTCAACTTAATTGCTTCTCATAAATAGAGCCACTTTATTTGTAGCTAGTTTACACTTGTTAACTCGAGCCAAACTGTTTAAAGTGATTCCAACCAAACTCTCTTGGACGCTTACATCTGTAGTCTTAAGTTAACTGGTGGAAGTGACCCGCGGCAAAGAAATTGGTGCCTCTCGTTAAAGGGAATTGTGAGTACACTTTATCATTCCGTTTATGTAGCGCTAACCTTAGGCAAGCCACTCGTAAAGTGTCTTGCATGGTTTAGCGAGGTTATAAACTCTAGGATCGTAGCGTCTTTTGGGGACCTAGGTGTTTTAAAAGATCGTGCTACGTTCTTGTCGTTACTATTCCGTCTTCGGACACTGTTTTTAGATCTTAAATGCTGTATTTTAATATCGCCTTGGCACATCGGGTTTTTTTTTTAACAAAAGGTTGATATGTTGCCGCTATTATTAACAGGAAACGCAAGCGTTTGGTTTTCGGTATCTACAAATTTAACGGGCAAACCATATGACCAACTTTGCGAGGCGCTCGTAAAGCAATTTCATACTGAATAGGATGTTTGGCTGTTAAGGCAGAAACTTTTAAAGTTACTTTAAACCTTTATTGGTCCCATTTCGCAAAAAAAAGCTTTTTTTAAAAATTTCTGTAAAGATATAACATTAATCTAGAAAATATTGAAAGAAGTTTTCCAAAATCATTCAAAGAACTTGAGATATTCTCAAAAAAGAGTTTCAAGAGAATTGTTGGTAAGAAGCTATAGGTGTGATAATCGGATAATCTCTTTCCGGAGTGCAGCTCCTTCTTGTACTTCTCCCCGCTAAACTTTATCCGCGGGATCTCGCATTACGTGTTATGCATATTTTGTTTACATCGCAATGCGGAGCGCATTTCGCATCGTCAATGCGTATTCTATTGGAGCGTCATAACGTATTCTCCCCGGCCATTTTCCATGTTTTACACGGTCGTCTACGCTTGTTCTAATTCCTGAAGATTTACAATTTGAGTAAGCCAAAGCGGAAATTTTTGGTTAGCAGAATTGTAGAGATCACGAGTGAAAAGAACCGCGGCGAAGAGTAAAAGAATAATAAATGAATGAAAAGCTTACTCGCTTGCATTTACTGCTGATACCAGCGCGTTTTCGGTCAATGTTCGCGGCCACGTCTGTTGTGTTTTCATTTCTTTAAAAACTCTCACTGGCGCTCGTTTGTTTCCACGACAATTTTGCTGCGTTTTCGTTACGTTTTTTCCGCTCATTTGGGTTTGCAGTTGCGCGAAACTTCGATGGTTTTACCCTTTGAATAACTTGACTAATCGGCTGTTAATCGAGGGGGTTCTATGTTTCATTTCATTGTTTGGCGGCACGACCACGATGACAGCCGCTTTAATGAGGTGAAAACAGTGAAAATCTTTGGAAGCTAAAAACTCGAGGTTTGTTTTTGCGAGAATGGCCTGTGTTCAAATGAATTAATAGGGTATGTAGATTTGTCAGATTTTCACGAAACTTGGCCAGTATCTTTGCTGGATATTGATGCACCAAAGTGTGTGGGGCTTTTACGAAATTCCAAATACTTTGCTCGTGGCGCCCCAAAGTGTGACGCGCATAGAACAATTTTCTATTGTCCAACTTCAAAGTAGATTTACTCGAGAACCAATGAAAATATCGAAAAAGCCTCACACACTTTGTTAGGCCATTAACTCTTGAGTGACACGGACCAGTTTGTTTTGATTTTCGCGCTAACACGGAGGCTGGTAATTCAGTGAAGCAAACACCGTCGGTTTTGCGTTTAAGGCTCGCGCACGCTTAACTAAAGGAAAAAAAGGAAAAATAATTGCTATTTTCGGAATTTATAATTTATTAGCTTTACAGTGATATATAGTTTTTTGGGGTTTCGTTAAAAATAGCGCGCGTACGAAAGATTTTCGGGAAGGCACCCTCGAAGGTTTACAGTAACCTTAAATAGGAGACAATTGCCGAGTGAAACAGAAGCGCAGTTCGCATCGGAAATACGTAAACTCTGTCGGCATTTACAGTTTGCCAGGCGAAGAAAGCATAAATTATTTGTTAAACAGTCTGAGACCTGAGTTAAGAAACTGTGATTTTGCAGCGGCCCAAAACGTTTTCCGAAGCAGAAACACTCGCCAAACCTAAAGAAGCGCTTTCAAACGAAAAGCCAACGGATAGGACTGAAGAAATCCTTAGCGCATTTGCTAAATGAAAATCGTCAGGGGAACCA
This sequence comes from Cladopsammia gracilis, assembly GCA_022457155.1. Classification (NCBI taxonomy): domain Eukaryota; kingdom Metazoa; phylum Cnidaria; class Anthozoa; order Scleractinia; family Dendrophylliidae; genus Cladopsammia; species Cladopsammia gracilis. The sequence continues at coordinate 777,412 of JAJGOT010000393.1, forward strand.
AAAGTAGCCGCCTACAATGTGCCGTTTACCAATAGTTATACCCGAGGGCGGATTATAAACAGGAGAAACTACTGGGTAGAGACGAAATAACGCAGATAATTAGGCAAGAATTGCGTAGAGCCAAAAGACTCAGGGACAGGATTATAGCAATCGGCGCACACTTGATGGAAGGTCAATCTGTAATTATTGGAAGAAAGCAGGTCATGCCGCCTATGTCTGTAGGAAGCGCCAGTTCGATAATAGAGATCATCGTATTCCAGTTTTTCAGAATAGACCTATGAACCAAAACGGGAGTCAAGGGGGAAATCAGGACCACCCATTTTATCGACAAGCTGAAACTAAATTCGGCTTCTGTTGATCAGAGACAACTAGAAGTCGTTTTGCAAAAACCTTGTGTTAAAATTCCTATTACTGATTTATCTGAAAAGGGCGTCAATCATGTAAAATCATGATGCGGTAGAAGATAGAATAGTTTCACAATCGAATCGCATAGTTTTGGTTTATAAGGCCACGACTGTTCTTCCCCTAAAGGACACAGAATCCAATTTAAATCCACAGACAAGAAATTCGGCAATACATTTTTGCGAGCCTGTAGTCTCGGACAGACTCAAACAAGAGATTTTACACAGTTTAGAAACGCCAACATGGGCAGTTAGGTCAGAACAAATGGAGAGTCACAAGCGAGAACAGAAAGTCAAAAACTTTGTTTCTAGAAAACTCACAATATCTGACGATAGAAGTTGAGGGTTTTCTTTACAAACTGAAAATCTAACTGCTGAGCATAATGATTTTAGCGGGGACGTAGGCGGAAACGTCACTAAACAATCAGTGGAGGTGAATACAATAAGCTTTTCAGGGACCGTGGACACAACTGAATTTGATGATACACAAAACTTTCTTCTAAATCAAGAATATAGTGAGGAAAGTCGTCGCGATTCGAGAATAAACATTGGAAAAGCAAAAACCGCGGCCACTGTAGAAATTGTTGACGGTAGAAATGATTTCAATCTCGAACTTACAAAATCACTTTCGGTGAAAGGGCAACCTGAAGAGCGAATTAACGATGTTAGTGTTAAAATAGAGAAAACATATATAGACGCGATAAGAGTAAGTAAAGATGTTTTAGCAAACGATGTTACGGGAACCAAAACTAAACATATGAGAAATTTAAGTCAAAATTGGACGAATTATGGAGAAATAAACATGGATAATTATAAACAGGTTTTGACCAAGTTCAGCCCCAAAGCGAGGATTTCGGTGACAAACATAATGAAGAAGAAAGCATAGAAAAGGAAATTTCCTCTCATCGGTTAGAATGTGCTCCTGCTACTCCCGAAGGAATATTTTGTGAATTGAAGCAAAGTGAAGACACAGATCTGTTATTGACTTGTCCACGCGACTTACTAGCAGAAAATACTACTAAACGCGATATCGCTCTACCCCTATCCCAGGGTAATGTGTTGTGCTCTGACTTAAAGGAAAATCTCCCTAGTGTACATACATATTAATTAAGTCATGATGGGCCACAGGAACCTATGTTATCTCGTGTAGCAACATTAAGCCTTATTTGATTCCCACATCAAGTTGGAATACCGCTGATCCAGGTGACACACAGGCAAACCCACACAATACTGATGAGTCTTGTAATCCATATACACACATGCAGGAGATCTCTGGGCCACAGGGTACCCATGCTACTTCATATAACTTGACTCGGCCTTCTGGTACACATAAACTTATAGAGGAGTATTATGCCAAAGGTTACCCATGCACTTATGGACGATAGGGCCCAGCTCGATGGTAGGCATACACCAATATAGGATGATAATATACCACCCAAGTATCCTCATGCGATACACCTGTGACTTACACTAAACAAATACCACAATCCACTATAGACTCGTATGACATACACGAGTCTACCATGGATGATAATGATAAGTTAGGCGCATTGTCTGACAATTTTGTTTCGCTTGTGACTAGCGACTCAACTCTCCCCCCTAACTCACCCATCACAAAACATTTCGCTAGAGGGACATAACAACAACGACTTTATTTAAACTTTTATTTAAGTCAGTTACCTGTTTCATAGACACAGGAGCGAATATTAGCGCAATCCATGCGGAGGTATTGCGACAGTTACCTCAGATGACTAAGTATCCACCCACAGCCACTCATGTTAAATCAAAATCGGTGAACGGTCAAAGCATACCAGTCTTAGGCCAAGTGGAGTTACCTTTCCCTATTAATAACAAGTCGTTTCCTTTGAATGTGTTGATTATTGAATCAATAACATATGATGTCAGCCTAGGACGTGACGTTCTTGAATTCTATAAGGCTAGAACAGACTTAAAGAACCATATAGTAGAACTTTCTTGTAACACGTTAACGCAAGAATGGTTTGAGTTTTCACATATGCCTAATCACCTAGAATCTTGTATTTGATCAGTGCATGCAAAGTCTACTTTTATCATACCACCCCACTTTGAAGTGATAGTTCCCGGGCAGCATTGGTTGAATAGATCCGAAAGACGACTTGCTAGTTTCCCAGGCAGCATTGGTTGAATAGATCCCAAAGACGACTTGCCTCATAAATATTGTATCATAGGTGCTGCCCAAATTGTTCAGACCTGGGAGAGTAAATCTGTTCCAATTAGGTTACTCAATCCAACAAATCAACCAGTCAAAATTTTCCGCAGGACTCGGTTAGGGAAATATACACCTGTATAGCCTACTATTGCTATTTCTGACTTAGTACAAGCAGACATTGAAGGTCAGGAAACACGGGACATCCCCACTGCCTTAGACACAGAGCCCCGAACACCTGTTAATGTAGACACAACCCAATTGACCGCTGACCAAAAGACCAGACTTGATGCCTTACTTAAGAATTATAATGACATATTCACTTACATCCCAGAACAATTAGGACGTAGCTTGGTAGTCAAACATTGAATAGACACTGGGGATCATCAACCAATTCGTCTTAGGTCTTATCGCCCCTCGCCAGCAAATAGGGAGGAAATTGATAAACAAATAACTGAAATGTTGGAGAATGGGTCATTTCTCCATCCGTTTCTCCATGGGCGGTTCCTGTGGTTTTAGTTAGGAAGTCGGATGGGTCCATACGTTTTTGTGTTGACCATAGGAAACTGAATTCCATCACTAGAAAAGATGGCCATCCTTTACTTCGTATTTCTGAAGTTTTAGATGCCTTGGTTGGGATTCAATACTTCACTACGTTGGATTTAAGGTCCAGGTACTGGCAAATAGAAATGGATGAGGATTCTAAAGAGAGATCAGCCTTTATCATGCATAGTGGCCTGTACGAATTTAACGTTTTACCATTTGGTCTCTGTAATAGCCCGGCTAAAGTTTCAAAGACTTACGACGCATGAACGAAGGGTTCTAGAATGGGATATTTGGTTGGTATATATCGACGACCCTATCACGTTTTCGCGCACTTTTGACGATCACTTGATTCACTTAGCAAAGGTATTCCAACGCCTGCGAGAAGCCAACGTGTGTCTCAGTCCAAGCAAATGTTATTTTGTACAACCTAAGGTATAATATTTAGGTCACGTCGTGTTTGCAGCAGGGTTGAGTCCTAACTCTAATAAAATGAAAACTGTACAAGAATTTCCTGTACCAAAAAACACTACTGGTGTTTAGGCTTTCTTAGGCTTGTGTAACTACTATCGACGTTACTTGAAATGTTTCGCCCAGATAGCTTCACCGCTTAATAAGCTCACTAGCAAACATGTTAAATTTCAGTGGACAGAAAGTTGTCAAAACACTTTTGATGCATTAAAGAATGCTTTAGTGACAGCAACAATTCTTTTATATCCAGATTTAACACAGCCTTTTCACCTTTTTGTCGACGCTAGTCAAACGGGCATTGGATTGACTCTAGGTCAGGTTATCGATGGCAAGGAAAGGGTCATTGCTTGCTTATGCAGGTCACGATTTCAATTTCGCTACCTCGGTCAGTCTTCTCGAACGTTGCCCGATCTCGATCGCAATCAATCTCGCAAAATGTTCAAGCGTTTAACAACAAAACTTTATTAGAACAGATCTTAAAGTTAGTAGCTGATTCCGCCGATAACATCAAGCGTTTTAGTGTCGAAGTTGTTCATTAACAGTTACGAGAAATTTAGAAGTTCCGCCGAGAGGAGCCTAAACCGTTTAAAATTCATGGGTCGAGGTTAAATCCCAACTTGAAACCAATGCGGTTTAAAAGGACAAAGCGTCGCTTTCCGAAGATGCGTCTTCCATCACCGAAGGTCAGAAGCTAATCTTGTTAGCAGATTCAATGGACTTTGGATGAAAGACGGTGGAGGAGTACACACAGCATGCCTGAGCCTGGTGATGATGAAAAGGACGGCAAAAAGATTCGCCGTGCAGAGGAAAGAACCGAGAAGTCTGTTACGTCCACAGCTATCAGAAGATCCACCAAACAGCCTTACTCTTCGTGCCCTTCACACTCTAGCCCCACCTTTGCTGGATCCCGAAACCTAAGAGTGCGTTTATGCTACTCGTTCATTGAAAGGTAATTCACACAGAAGATTACTGGTGACACAGGAACAAAGTAAGTACTACGTGCCCCGGTGGTGAGCATGATTTGTTGTTAACGCCCCCTTTGTGGTGTGACATACATACATACTTTATTTATACTCAAGGTCCTGGAGCTTGTTAAGCTCCCATCTTGAGTAGCTAATGAGTCGAGTTTAACTTGTGTGAGAAGTAGTTTGACTCCGTTGTTTGTATGCTAACGAACGTCCCCCGGTGGCGAGCATGGGAGTGAAGCTATAAGCCAAAATATTAGTTTGGATTTGTTGGTGAGGATGTGCGTGTAGGTGCAGTCATATTGATGGAATAGCAATAGATGGAAAATTGTTGTAAATGAGGCCACTACGACTCGATAGTGAACGTAATTTGTCGTTAACCGACCTCCTGGTGATGTGACCTGTTTCTCGAGGAGTCCATTATTTGTATGCTAGCGAACGATCCCTTGGTGGAGAGTTCGATTTGCATGTGTCGTTAACAATCGCCTGGTGGTTTGACATGTAATTTGAGCCCGTTATTTGCATATTAGTTTGAGCACCCCCGGTGACGAGTTTAATTTGTTGTAATCACCCCCCGGTGGTGTTACATGGGTTTTGCGTCCGTAATTTGTACGCTAGTTTTAGCACCCCCTGATAACTATGATTTGTTGTTGGCGAGTTTCATTTCATATTAGCACTCGTCGATGGTGTAACATATATTGTGAGCCCATAAGGGGTGTACCGTTCGAAGACGTTTAGTTCGTTTTGGAGCTTTTGTATATCTTACGTAAGGGTCCTCTTGTTTTATGCATTTTTAGTTTTTACTAATTCTATCTTTTTCCGTCTCGTTTTCTTTGTTTTCTGTTTGTTGTTCTTTATTTGTTCCTTCCAGATGTTCTCAGCTGCGGTGTATGCGCACCTTTCGCAGATTTCTGCGACCCATTATTAAAGGAGTTGGCGTTCAGATTGGAGTCGGCACTCATTGCTTCCAGGACCACAGGGACCACCGATTCATGCAGAGGGGCTTTTGCTGGAGGGGAGAACTTTGCCTGGTCTAGAGATGACATTCAAGTTTATCCTGCCAAGGCGGAGAATGTAGCCTTGTACCTGCAGCATTTATTGGACACTACGCACTCCCGTTATATAGTAGATTAACCCTTTCCCTCCTCGAGTCAATTATGGAGACATGTAGTGTAGTTGTAACTTTTGAGGCTGCCAACGAAATTCAATGGAGTGACCATTCAAATGAAACCTCTTCAGCAGTACCATGGTACCATTTGTTTTTCAATATTTTACAAAATGAAATTTGGGAGTTTTCTTGAAATTTGATGTCTGGCACTCTTGGGAGTTAAAGGATTAACCTATTTATGACATTCAATGGGCTCATAATGTAGCAGTAGTGTAGATAGATAGCGAGGATTCTCTCGCCTACCGATAGTCTTATTATTTATGCTGTTAGTAGCGCTGCCAAAAATAGAACCCGTCTTGGTCAACAACAACACTGAACAACAACAACAACAACAACAAAGAGAGTCTGTTTCAGCTGATTTGACAAGAAAGATTTTGGGGCTGTGAATTGATATATTGCTTAACTTGAGGAATGTGTTTATTTTATACTTACCTTTGATAGATAGCGAGCATTCTCTCGCTTACCGATAGTCCTATTGTTCATTCTGTTAATAGGGCTGCGAAAAATAGAACCCGTTTTGGTCAACAACAACAACAACAACATAGAGAGCCTATTTCAGCTGATTTGACAAGAAAGCTTTTGAGGCTTTGAATTGAGATATATTGCTTGACTTAAAGAATGTGTTTATTTTATAGTTACCTTTGTGGGAATTTTCAGTATTGAGGATTAAGTATAGAGACATTGGTTTTCATAGTGGCTATGACACTATTATTATTGATCAGTTATATATTCAAGTATTACGGGTTATTTAAGAATAGTTTAAATATATTGTGCTGGACATTTCTCTATTCAGTACCCATTCGTTAAGGGCCGACTGGACGTCAGCGTCCGATAATGCTGGTGTGAAAGTTTGGACTCTAGTTGGTTTCGAAAATGTTGGATATTTAATTTCCTTAATTTCTTATTTCATTCATTCCCCTTTCTTTGTCTCTATTAGAATACATACATTAGACAACTGACTGACTCATCCTAAATAAACTATTTCACATTGAATGTCACGTGTTAGTGGAGTCAGAATTTGTAATTTCTGACATCTGAGTGACGTGGGAACGAACTGGTCAGAAACTGTTATTCTGACGGCACGATATAAGTTTCCACATTTTTTGGCCACATCTAAAGGGTGGTTTTTTGTGCTTTTTCATAGCTGCCAATTTTCTGAACTTTTGAAATATAATGTAAGTGAAATGTAATTCAAAAGGGTCAGGAGAATAGACATAATAAGTTATTAGGATACATTCATCAGATGACTGACTCATCTTAAATAAACTATTTCACATTGAATGCCACGTGTTAGTGAAGTCAGAGTACATTAAACACTACCAGTAGAGATGTTCACGAAACAACATTATTTATTCAATTCACGTTGTGGCGAGAGTCAAGATACTCTGAACATCACATAGTGAATAAGGATTACATTTACATCAATTGCGGACCTGATGTTTTCCTGACCGAAATGCATTCCTGATACATGTTGTAATGACAAAGAAAAGATAAAAAGTGTTTTGACTAATAATACTAAACTTTTTCAAATACTTTGATTAATAAGCCGTCATGTTGCTCTGTTCGAGATAATTTGAAAAAGGCCTTTTTAAATACCAAAATGACATTTATCTCTACCCTTTCCTATGCTTCAGCTCGTAAAAACCCTACCCTTTTAAATACCCGGCTCCAGCCTGAAAATTTTACTCATTTTGGGCGGAGCCTCCCCGTATAGTCCATTATAGGGAGTACCCTCCCTCCCCCGGATTATAAGTGTAGGCACGCTGATGACTGACTATTTTTGTACTATTTACAAACAACTTTATTGAGACATCCCATATTGTATTATTCTTAATCCCGCCGTTTGTTTGGGTTTTTTATAAGATGACCGTATGGAACTTTTATGATCGTTACTATTTAGCGAAAGCATGTTGTGTTCATTCAGTATTACAATAAAGCTGGTTACCGTTAAAATTGTCTTTTGTCGAGTTATAAAAAAACATCGGGACAGAGTTTCCTAGTATAAAGCTTTCCTGAGTCCCCCTGGGCATCAAGCTTGCCGTCTAATTGTTAATTTGAACGCCCATCTGTAGCCAATCAGATGGCGAGTTTAGTTAATCACGGTGGTTTCGCGATAATCGCGATTGCAAAAAACAAATCGCGAATTACATTTTAAAGACCAATTACCGCGAAAATTAACTACGCGAAATTTAACATCCTGCTATGAAACCCTTTGAATTTATTAGTTTTAAACTAAAATGCCTACAACAGCGAAAAGATCCATATTGTAAATGCTGATTTGTGTAGTATAATGGTGTGCTTTGTTTTGTTATAGTTCTGTTTTCTGCACTCACCTGCAGGGAAGCCTGTAGACCACACCATCTTGTGTCCTTTATTTGAACCAAGTGGGACCTTAGTCTACATCTTTTTTTATATATTCTTAGAGTTTGTATTGGCGGTTTCTTATTCGATCGTGCCTACAAATATAGCACCGTATCTCACATTCGAAAACGGATCGGTCTTCCTGTTGTTGAACTCATGCTTTCCATTCACATGCACATATGCCAGCAAATCTATGTCAGAATATGTTTGGATTCATCTTTTGCATTTATATTTAATGCCCACTGAACATTGTTCCAAAATATGTCGATGGTACAAATCCATTGCGTCTGCTTGAGTTTTTTGTTAATTTGCCAATCTAGAAAATTACATTTTTAAGTTTCAATACATTTGTGTGTTAACTTTCCTAATTCAAAAATGGTTGCTTTGGGCATTGGGCAATTGCGCATTGGGAAGCTATTGTATGGCGGTCATTGAAGCAAAGCATTGCATTGTGTTCCGTATGCCCAAATGCCCAATGCCCAATTGCCAATGACCAATTGCCTTTATTGAATTAGGTATATAAGTCTCAATAGAAATCCGAGGTGGTGGTAGTGGATGAAGTCTCATACTAACCCGCCAATATGGCGGTAAGAAACTTGAAAAGGCCTATTCTTTTGCAGTGCAGCTTTCTGTATTATAATTAATCACTCAATCCGCAGTTCTAGAACTAATCAAACGTTTTCCAGAGATGTTATTTTTCAGGCTCAATTTTCGCCGCTAGGCTGTTATTTTCGTCTCAGAGGCAAGTCAAATGTATCGAATAATATATATAGTTAGGCTTAGCCTAACAGCGAAGCCCTCTGAAGACCCTCTGAACAAACTTAACTAAGATGAAACTTAACTTAGGTGAAAGGTCGGAAACACAAGAATTAAGATTGGCGACCGGGCTATTTTTCAATTTTAGCAATTCTCAAAAACAGTATTCAGTACATGTACTGCACAGTACATTTAGACCGTACAAAAGTTCACAAAAATAACTTTTTCTTCGTCTAGAATAACCATAACAACTATTTAATAATAAAATACAGTTTTTGTTTGTCAAAAAAAGCCCGAGAAACTGATTTGGAAATCAAAATTGCAAAAATACACAAACATATTTGCATAAGGCGACGCGAGTATAAAATCTAAGTCTTGTTTTGTTTACATAAAATCGCTTTTCAATCTATGTAATGAATGAACAAACACATAAAAATGGACAACACAATCTTCTTTCGAAAATTTTTATTCAAATCTCCATTAGTTTATGTTTAAAAGCAAAACGCGTACCATTTATATCGCATCGAGGCCGAGCCGTGTCTTCCATGAAATTCAAGAAATTAATACAACTGAATTTAAGCTACACGTTTGGAAACAATTCTTCAAAACTAACGAGAACACAATGAAAAAGTCAATCACAGATTGATATCAAGATAAATTTCCATCGAAAAATGTAATCTGTTTTACCCTTAAGGTTACAGTGTACCTTCGGGGGTGTCTCCAGTATAACAGCTCTAGCGTCTTAAGATTACACTTAATTTACCTAAACCCAGATATCAAATTAAAGCTTATAGAGCTGGCTATCTAAATATGGAAACCATTTGGTAATAAAATGAATTGTCGAATTTTTTACGACGTCTAAATTCGAACGTCCGAATCAGCTTTAAAACGCTATAACTCAAAGCGATTATTATATTTTGCTAATTTGATTTGTTCTCGGGTTTCCGGACACGAAGCGCTAAAAAAACGTGTCGGCGATTTTCGATATTCAATTGCAGTGAAAAGTTACAGAATATTTTCGAAAAGGGGAGAAAAAAATTGGAATGACCGCACGGAAATGCCTCTTGACGAAAAAGTTTTCGGAATTAAGAAATTCGCCGACACGTTTTTGTTGATTATATGTTAGCCTAGCTTCTGTCCAAATTTAAGGAAAATCGAACAAATTCCCTTTGAGTTGTAGCTCTTTAAAGTGTCCCCAACAGGCGAAAAATTAACTTAGAAAACGGCGCTTAAAAAAACATATCGCTTAATAAACAAACTCCGCCCACAAAAGTTATATCGTCATTTCTCCGTCAATTTTCACTATTTTTCGATACTTTTTTTTGGATGAAAGTTCATTCTGTAAACTTTATTTTAACGCCAAAAAAAAAATTTTCAATAAATTTTCGATCTGAAGGTACACTGTAACCTTAAGTCCCTCGCTTGCTTGGAAATTCAAATCTCCGCTTCTGGTTCTGAAATCCGTAAAAAAACAAACATCTCCCGCATTGATAAAAACGTCATACATGAAGTTCCTCGAAGCAAGATTTTATTCCTGAAAGCTCGTCTTTTTCCACTAAAGCGGCTTTTGAGTATCCCTTTATTAGAATCCTTGTCTTGAGTAGCAAATCGCGAAATATTCAGGGAAATGACGCCTTTAAAACGGTTTTCTTCGCTTAGTGAATCCACAGCAAAACATCAAATGTTTTTCCAGCTGACGTGACCTTCGGCCTTGTAACCGCGCGAAAAACAAAGCCTCGCTTTGGTTTCAATATGACGTCGTACGCGCTTGTTTTGCGACGTCACGTGCGCCCGCGAGCTATTGTAGTCCTGCGACGGCGGCGGCGGCGGCGGCCACACGCGCGCCCGCGAGACATTCCGCTAGCCATGACCATGAAAAATGACGGGTATAGGTTCTATCATATCGCCTGGTTCTATGAGTATGGGGCTGCGCAGCCGGGCCTTTGGCCCGGCGAGTGCTCCGCTACAGTACCAAAGAAAGAAAACTGTCAAACCGAAGCGAAGACAAGATACTATTGTTTCGCGCTAAAAGTTTTCCAAGTATCAAACGTTTCGGTGTTCCCGTCCGCCTGCATTGAACTGACCGTGTGAGCTGACGTTTTTGTCTGAAGCCGATCAGATGCAATAATTAATAACCTAGAATCGAACACAGAACCTCTTCCGTGCTGACATTCCTCCTTCACCACTACACCACTGAGTTGATCCGGCAAACAGAAAAATTTAATTACAAAACGTGCTTTTGTTAATGATACATCTATAACAGGTGACCCTATCCCTAAAACTAACCTAATTGCGAATCTAGCTCAGGTCTCACAATCGCTTTACCTAAGCCCAATTTTATCTTATAATGATTTTCGTCCTAATCCAGGCATAAACTAGAGCAAAAATGGCATCGACCATTAATAAATGTTAATGATGGCATGGACCGTTAAAAATAGCATCGACCGTTTACGAAAGTGAAATCAGTCCACTGTTTGTCCAAGACTCTGGATTAGCAACGCCGCTTTTAAAGTTATCGCACGACGAGGGAGTTTATAGCGGAGCTCTCGCGGACCGAAGGCCCACTGCGGAGCCCCAAACTCATAGAACCAATGCCCGTCATTTTTCATGGTCATGGCTAGCGGAATGTTTCGCGGCCGCGCGTCCGCAACATGTGTGTCCGAGCGAGCGAGGGTCCGTCGCGCAGGACAAGGTCGCGGGCGCGTATGACGTCGCAAAACATGCGCGTATGACGCCACACAACAACAAGGATCTAAGCAATTTTGAAACCAAAGCGAGGCTTTGTTTCTCGCGCGGCTACATGGCCAATGACACGTCAGCTCGGTAAACACTTTAGTTGGAGCTGTGTTTAGTTAGCAGAGAAAACCGTTCCAAATTAAAGTGGTTATTTCCCTGCATTTTTTCGCGGTTTGCTACTCAAGACAGGAATACTAATTAAGGGATATTCAGAAGCCGCTATAGTGGAGAAAGACGAGCATTCAGGGATAAAATCTTGCTTCGAGGAACTTCATACGTTTTGATCAATGCGGGAGCAATACGGGCAGATGTTTCTCACTTCGGGTTTAAGAACTGAAGAAGTGGAGATTTAAAGAATTTCCAAGCAGTCGAGGAACTTAAAGGTAAAACAAAATACATGTTTTCGATGGGAATTTATGTTGATATCAATCTTTGATTGACTTGCCTTCGTGTTCTCGTTAGTTTTGGAGAATTTTTTATAAAACGTGCTCAAATTCAGTTGTATTGATTTCTTAAATTTCAAAGACAGTTTGGCCTCGATGCGCTAAGTTTTGCCAGCGTCAGACATCCGTCTGCGTGAAATCAGAGAGCGTCAAGAGGAAGATGAAGTCTGCCAGCAGAATATATCAGAGAAGGTTGGCCAGATAAGCACAGACTTCCAAGTGCAGTTAAGCCCTACTGGTCCGTGAGAGGTGAAATTACTATGAACCATGGATTACTTCTGAAGTCTTCAAGGATCATTATTCCATCCAGCCTGAGGCTCGAGATGCTGGATTGTATTCATGAAAGTCACCGACAGCGCTGAATAACGTGTGCGCATGTGCGAAGTGTCGTGGCGCGCGCGACCTGGGCATGACAACAAGCCGTAATAAAATGGCGGCGTTTTCAAAATTTCGCAAGTAGCGCCGGTTTATCGTAAAAAAGAAAAGTTTAAGTGAAGACAGTAGCTTGAAAATTGGAAACTGACCCCCTCGCTTACCAAGCAGTGAAATATCTTTTGTACACTGGGTTTTTATCCTTGTACAAGAGGTGAAAAGGAAAGGCGAACACGCGAGTTTTATCGCGAACTTTGTTGAAATGACCGTATTAGTTTGGGCTGGGTGCGCGTTGGTCTTAGTGACGGCAAATGCCAAGCCATATGAGCGGATTTGCTGGTTCCTGAAAAGAACACGAACTGGGGAAGAATGCGAGGGTCCCATGAGGCAGTTTAAGAGGGCATTGCTGGATTCACGGGGAGTAGCCAAAATTGCTGGGCTTGCACTCGACACTGGATGAGGGCCAATCGACAAGCAAACGATTTTTGTTCATGTCCATTATCGCAACATTCGACTGAACTTTCAAGAACAACAATTCCTAGGAGGTTGCATCGTTTATTCGATCGGGTAGGAGCCAATGTACCAAACTATCGGCCTGGAAACCACTGCTGCAACAAGTGTGCTATGGTCGCAGACAAGGCTTTCTTAAACTTCCCAGACTAATATTCCTCCTGCAAAAGTATGTCAATGTTTTTTTCTTGTTTACATTTTTTTTCAGTTCAAGAAATGACAAGTACAAACCTATTGAAAGTGTATTGGGAAGATTAAAATCATTTGATAGAGAAGATTGAAATCGACATAAAGTAAACATTTTTAATACATCTCCCCAGACTTACAAAAAAACAACAGCAATGACAGAAAACCAGTGTTTCCGCAAATTAGACAGAAATATGAACACTGCATCTCACAAAAAGAATTTTTATAACACTATCGATTGCTTTACTTTCAGAGACAGACTAAAACGTCCACCACATGTACCTTCACGGCCAGGAAAAACTCCAGTGCAAAATCTTCTGACAATAAACAGGTATTGAAATAAAAAACAAAACGTTGCAGTCCATTCTTAATAACAAAAAAAAAAACAGTCATGAAAAAGAACATAAATAATAATCTTGGTATGAATCTTCTTAGGACAATAATGCCACATCGAAGAACTCTGTCAGTGGGAGTGACACAACCCTGCAAAGAAAGCAAACTACATCAGGTATGCTTCCAAGAATTTATTTCTTCCATGGAATTACATATGTCCATAAATTAAATTCTATTTTCCTTTAACAGTTAATAGAGGTTGCAGTAAAACAGTATTTTAGTACACATAATATACAGTGTACAGGGCTGTCATTAATTAACGTAGTTAGGAGAAATCCCCAGTCCCTCAGGCCCTTGGCTTATACCCTACATGTATGCATTTTGTATTTTGCAGACCAAACCTTTGACCAGCTGGTCAGTCAGTGTCAGAGTGCAATGTTCAGATACTATGACAGCAAACCAGAAGTGCCACTGTATGATCCAAATCAGATGAGGAAATTTTGTGAACAGAATTCTCCAGGGTTGTTTGACCTAATTCTAAGTTCAATAACAAGGGATGACCACAGAGTGTCACAAGAGAGGGAATCCCTGCAGAGGCAACGAACAGTGTTATTATTGCACATTCTCTCATATTTTAGGTATGTATTTTGAAATTTCGTTTACAGTAGGGCACTGATGCATGAAATTATGTAGAATATGTTATTCAATAGATCTTATCAGTGAAGTTGACCATAAATCCCTGGCTCTCTGTACTAAACAATAAACTGAAGTATTTATGATTCATGAAAAGAGTATTAAATGATTAAAAAAATACAAAGAAATAAATCTAAAGTAAAAAATCATATCAATACATGTATATTATTAAATTAATTACGTCAATTACAATGCCAATTGCTGGTTGCTTGTAAAAATTAATATGGTAAAACTTAAAATTACACGTCACAGAAGACATGCCAGCTTAAAAAAAGACTATGGTCTCTTTTCTTTACTTGGTGGGCTATCATTTCAGGGCTTGTCTCCTGGACCAGTGCTAGGATTTTCAGTAAATCCAAGAACAGTGCAGAATATAAAATAAAGAAAAACATGTCCAAGAACCTGCTTCATGGTTAACTTCCTGGATGACTTTCAAATATACACACCAAAAAGGTTCCCACTGACCTTCAAAAAACCACGTTCCTGCAATAAAGAGGACCCATGTCAGCCCACATCGACAAGTAATAATCAATATCAAGGGTGAAGACAAGATTTGCCTCGGGGGAGCAGACAGTGTATGTATACATATACAGAGGGCTACAAGATATGAAAAATCATTTCCTTGACTAGCTTCCACCTGAGATTAAAAATATCTCAAAAAAAAAATACCCAGCCACTCCTGACTACTTAAATCACTTGTATCGTAACGGTTTGTAGAACGTGGCATATCACTATAACAGACACTTCTTTTATTTTTAAGGAGATGCAAAATGTGGCCGGGTATTCAGCAGTTTAGCAAAGTCGAATGATCAAAAACTTCTGGAGAATAACGCGGTTTCTGTCTAGCATGAAGTAACTAAGTGTATTTATTTATTTATTTATTTATTTATTTATTTAAACATATTCATTGGCGAAGTTTACCCTAAGAGTTACAACGCTCGTCGAGAGGGCTCCCAACAACAACATTGTAAGTCTATTTTTTTTAACGCTTGCGAAAATCTTCATAAGTGCAGGACGCAAGTTTGATGGGAGAAGAAGAACAACAAAGCAAAGTATTTCTACTTTCGGGTAAAGAATCCAATTTTTTTTTCTTGAAAGAAACATAGATGGCAAAGGCAGAGCAAGATAACCTTAAAAGTTCTGGCGTGTATGTCGACGCCATGATATGCAAACGGCAGCGTGTTAATTAACTGGCTCGTCGCTCTGCGACGAGTCAGTTCTTAAAATACCCTCTTTTTTTTTTTTTTTTTAACTGGCTCGTCGCTCTGCGACGAGTCAGTTCTTAAAATACCCTCTTTTTTTTTTTTTTAACTGGCTC
Organism: Cladopsammia gracilis; assembly: GCA_022457155.1. NCBI lineage: Eukaryota > Metazoa > Cnidaria > Anthozoa > Scleractinia > Dendrophylliidae > Cladopsammia > Cladopsammia gracilis. The sequence continues at coordinate 792,853 of JAJGOT010000393.1, forward strand.
GTCGCTCTGCGACGAGTCAGTTCTTAAAATACCCTCTTTTTTTTTTTTTTTTCTGTCGTGTCACCTGCCCCGGGAATCGGTTTTGATGCGGCCAACACCGTACCTAGTTTACTTCCGGTTTTCAGAAATGGCGTAATCAGTGATGTCGGCAACTGTAATTCAAATATTTACCGTTCTAATTTCGACGGAATTGTTAAAAATTAAATCTCTGTGATTTTTCGGATGCGATCTATTTCTGGTAAAAGGAAAGCGAGTTGAATTTTTCTAACCAAATCATCGTTGAATAAAACACGTCCCGGCAGGTTCTCAAGCATTACTCCGTGGAGTCACGTTCAAATTCCGAACATCTCGTATTTATGTCACGCTATTTGATCGATCATGTTGATATTGTTAATTTATTCGAAACCCCGTCACCGATTCTCCAAAATGCCTGTGTTAAAACAATCCTGATTCCTTGTAGTAGGTGGTTTCAAGGATTTTAAAGCGAAAAAAACAATACAAAGTTCAAAGAAAAAGATATAGACCTGAAATTGCAGCCTCTTTGAAGCAGAGTGCGGAATGTAAAGCGGACTGTGGAATGTAAATGTGGACATGTGGACTGGACTGTGCATATTAATAGACTCTAGATTGTATATTGTGGACTCTAAAATGAAAACCGGGTGGAAAATGAGACCAAACGAGCCAGTTTCGAAGCCCAACGGGCTCCTTGTTTTCTGTCGTGTCACCTGCCCCGGGAATCGGTTTTGCTGCGGCCAACACCGGACCAAGTTTACTTCCGGTTTTCTGAAATGACGTAATCAGTGATGTCATCAAAACGACGTCACGGCAGCGTCAAGCGGTCACGCCGTAACGCCGCCAACCCCAACTCACACTACACTAGCCTTTACCTTCAAGTCAACCTATATATTAGGCAAAGGACGAAGCAGGGGCTTCCTTGTGGGAGCCGAGTTTCTTATAAAAGCAATTTGAAATAGGAACGTGCTGTACATAAATGCTTATTACGTGCAAGAGATAATTCTTGGGAACATGCGGGTTCTCATCGTCTTGTTGCTTTAGAAAAATTGCTGCTTTTGTTATGGTACATTAAAATATATGACAAGTGTTTCTTACGCGTGCGCATGTTTATCACTCAAAAGGAAGATTTTGTTGGGGGGGAGGGGTGCGTGACTCGTTCCAGACCTTCCTCTGCCCGATTGATGGTGCAATTTCGCTGTGGTTATAAAAGCAAGCGATATCGTTCGTTTACTGTTGTAAAACAAAACGATACTGCAACAAGACTCGGCTGTTGGATTTGTGAGACATCGATGGTCAATTTGATGCAGCTGCTGTGACATTCATCAATCGCAACACTGACAAATTTTGGTTAGATATTCTCTCCAAGGTAAGCGCTTGTCTGCAGCCGTTTCTGCGATTAGTTCAAAATACAACCATACGTTTTCCACATTTTGTTCGTTTTAGGAGACGTCTAGGAGGAAGTCACGATCATTTAAGGGAAACGGCTTTGCTTTGAGATTTATATCCTTTGTATATCGCTACCGTGCGTGATTTTGCAGTGTTTTCGTAATTAGTATAGCGAACTGTAACCAATAATTAAGGAACTATAATTCAAATCTTTACCGTTCTAATTTCGACGGAATTGTTAAACATTAAATCTCTGTGATTTTCGGATGTGTTCTATTTCTGGTAAAAGGAAAGCGGGTTGAATTTTTCTAACCAAATCAATTGTCAGTTAACAGTTGAGTTTAGATTGAATAAATCTTTGAACACGTCCCGGCAAGTCACAGAACTGCTGAGTAAACAATTCTCAAGCATTACGTCATGGAGTCACGTTCAAATTCCACACATCTCGTATTTCTGTCACGCTATGGTCGGCTGTTGATGATTATTTGATCTATCATGTTGATATTGTTTATTTATTCTCCAAATGCCTGTGTTTAAACAATCCTGATTCCTTGTAGTAGGTGGTTTCAAGGATTTTAAAGCGAAAAAAAAAACCAATACAAAGTTCAGAGAAAAAGATATAGACCTGAAATTGTAGCCTCCTTGAAGCAGAGTGTGGGATGTAAAGCGAACTGTGGAATGTAAATGTGGACTGGATTGTGCATATTAATAGACTCTAGATTGTATATTGTGCTAATATAAAACTCTAAAATGAAAATCGGGTGGAAAATGACACCAAACGAGCCAGTTTCGAAGCCCAACGGGCTCCTTGTTTCTGTCGTGTCACCTGCCCCGGGAATCGGTTTTGCTGCGGCCAACACCGTACCTAGTTTACTTCCGGTTTTCAGAAATGGCGTAATCAGTGATGTCGGCAACTATAATTCAAATATTTACCGTTCTAATTTCGACGGAATTGTTAAAAATTAAATCTCTGTGATTTTCGGATGCGATCTATTTCTGGTAAAAGGAAAGCGAGTTTAATTTTTCTAACCAAATCATCGTTGAATAAAACACGTCCCGGCAGGTTCTCAAGCATTACTCCGTGGAGTCACGTTCAAATTCCGAACATCTCGTATTTATGTCACGCTATTTGATCGATCATGTTGATATTGTTAATTTATTCGAAACCCCGTCACCGATTCTCCAAAATGCCTGTGTTAAAACAATCCTGATTCCTTGTAGTAGGTGGTTTCAAGGATTTTAAAACGAAAAAAACAATACAAAGTTCAAAGAAAAAGATATAGACCTGAAATTGCAGCCTCCTTGAAGCAGAGTGCGGAATGTAAAGCGGACTGTGGAATGTAAATGTGGACTGGACTGTGCATATTAATAGACTCTAGATTGTATATTGTGGACTCTAAAATGAAAACCGGGTGGAAAATGAGACCAAACGAGCCAGTTTCGAAGCCTAACGGGCTCCTTGTTTCATTTTGAGTAAATCAAAGGATTATATTAAATTACTCTGCTATAAAATAAGCTTACTCACCTCTAGCTACAGCTTGTTAACTTCCCATTGTTTTTAACGTAGTCAATGAACCTCAAAGACATTATTTCTCTCAGAGGTGAAGTAGATTCTGGTCGCGAAGCAGCTTGATGACGGTTGATGAAACTCAACTCGCAATGCGTACATGCCTTTCTCGTACTATTTCTTCGGACATTTCTTGGCCCAAAATTGCTCTAAAATCATTGAAAGAGTACTTATTATTATTTTAGAGCCAAAAAGGGAGAAACGTTAGCGCTACTGTTAGAAAATAAAAGACAATTCCTGCGGTCTTTCAAGACTTTCAAAAAAAATCTCTCCGAAGAACCACTCATCACGTTCGCGCCGAAACTGCCGTTGTTGTACGAAATTCACGCATGCGCACACGTTATTCAGCGCTGTCGAAAGTCACCAGGGAATCACCAAGTGTCGCCAACGCACAAAGTCATCTGTCGGGTGGCCTGGTTTAAGTCGACAACTGGAAGATATGATCCAATCCTGTCGCAAATGTGTGGAGCACAGAGTCCAACGACCTGAACCGCTCATTCCGTCTGCTGTCCCAGACAGTCCCTGGCAGGTACTTGGAACGGATCTATTTACCCTGAAGGGTCGCACCCATCTCTTGGTGATTGATTACCGGTCCCGCTATATCGAAGTGTCAATCTTGTTGTCTTCACAAACGTCTCACGAAGTCATCCGAGCCCTAAAGTCGACATTGGCACGTCATTGCATACCGGAAGTTGTGCGTTCAGATAACTGGCCCCAGTACGACTCTGCCGAGTTCAGGAAATTTGCCAAGGAATGGGGATTTCAACATGTTACGAGTAGTCCTCGATATGCTCAATCAAATGGCGAAGTCGAAAGAAGTGTGCAAACTGCCAACAATCTCCTCAAGAAAAAGGATGACCCCATAAAAGCCCTGATGGCGTATCGCTCAACACCACTGGAGTGTGGCTACAGTCCTGCACAATTGCTATTTGGATGCAAGCTACGCACTACTGTTCCTTCTACACCAGTGGAACTCGCTCCTAAGTGGCCAGACGTCGGTGAGTTAAAGCTGTGCGAAGAGGAGTCGAAGCAGCGACAGAGCAATCACTTCAATATCCGCCATCGTGCTCGACCCTTACGAGAATTGGTACCAGGAGAACAAGTATGGATTCGGGACATGAAGGTACCCGCTACTACAGTTCAGACGACATGCCTGCCTCGGTCCTACATTGTCCAGACTCCTGTAGGAACGCCAGTGAGAAGAAACCGACGTGATCTGGTTCCCTTGAGTCCAGCGACAACACCGGATGCAGAACACCACGTGCAGCCCAGCCCCATCAAACCAGTGACCAGCCCCGTCAGACCAGTGAGAAGAAACCACCGTTGTTTGGCTTCCTTGGATCCAGCAACAACGGCTGAAGCAGGACACACCGTGCAGCCCAGGAAACCAATTGTCCGTACCAGCGTGTCAAGTTCTGGACTGGAGAAAGCCTCAGCTGGTCTGAAGCCTGTTGTCACTACGCGACCTGGCCGACACGTAAAGCCGCCAACCAGACTGAACCTATAACAACACCGTAGCTTAAGACTGATTTGTCCGACATGATGTGTTTACAATAACAGTTAAGTCCCTTGTTGTTAGGGGAGATGTTGTGTAATCGAAGTAATATGCTAATTACAGTAATATGCTAATCGAAGTTACATGTTGTGAAATGACGGTTTATATGCTAATTAAGATCTTATAGCGAACGCACGGGTTCGTTCGAGTCAGTTGGCAATTAAACTTGTTACTACTCAGAGCTCCTTGTCTCGCCCTTGAAAGTTGAACTCAACGGAGACAAATAATGAACAAAATCTAACGACTAGATTTTCTGAAAATAAACGAAACCAAATATTGCAGGCTGATTTACAATCCACCGTGTTGCCATGGAAACACCCTAATAGCTCAACAAAAATATAAAAATATATAGCTTGTTGCTTAATCGTATGCCTCACCAATTTTGGGCGCCCAGATGTAAGTAGTTTTAAAATGACAATGAATGACGCATAGGTACAGTGAAACTGTGTTCAGCCACCTTAAGCTTGATCGTCGGCTTTCTGTTCAGAGAGCGACGCTGTTAGGCTCAACCTATCTATATATATTAGAACTGAAATGCGAACTTTCTCAGTAAAATTCAGCCACATTTGCTTCAGTCTCATTTTTACAATTAATGTATTGGGGTAGAATAATAAAAGAAATATTGTTCGACACAACAGTTAACGTATCTTTCGAGTAGAGGAAAGAAACAACAAGTTGAAAACATATTTCGCGTTACATGCGACGATTTCACGCTTACTCGATCTGTTATTTTTTCTCCAAAACCAACCAAACGTAAACTGAGTATCGACTCGCAAGTGTAAACCGAGGCCTCATTTAGAAAGGAACAAGACGTTGTGGGAGCGTATACTTGGGCGTCGTTGTATTAGGCGAATTGGAATGAAAATATGTTGGAAAATCTGCATGCACGTCAGTTTAGGGTTTTATGATAGCGGAGCACTCGCCGGGCCGAAGGCCCGGCTGCGCAGCCCCATACTCATAGAACCTATGCCCGTCATTTTCATGATCATGGCTAGCGGAATGTTTCGCGGGCGCGTGTGTGCCCGCGGCCGTGTTGGAACAACATCCGGGATCTTAGCAATTTTGAAAGCTTTGTTTTTCGCGCGGCCACACAGCCGTGAGCTCGGTAAACACTTTAGTTGTATTGTTGTGTTTAGCGGAGAATTAAAGTCGTTATTTCCCTGCAGTTTTTCGCGGTTTGCTACTGAAGACAGGGATACTAATTAAGGGAAACTCAGAAGCCGCATTAGTGGATAAAGAAAAGCTTTCAGGGATAAAATCTTGCTTCGAGGAACTATATACGTCATTTGTAATGCGAAGAGATGGGTTCGTTTTACGGATTTCAGCACCAAAGCGGAGGTTTAAAGAATTTCTAAGTACGGTAGTCGCCGGAGGGACTTAAAGGTAAAACAAATTACATTTTTCGATGGGAATTTATCTTGATATCAATCTGTGATTGACTTTTTGTTTGTGTTCTCGTTAGTTTTGGAGAATTGTTTATAAATGTGTAGCTTAAATTCAGTTGCATTAATTTCTTGAATTTCATCGAAGACACGGTTCGGCCTCGATGCGCTGTAAATGGAACGCGTTTTGCTTTTAAACATAAACTAATGGAGATTTCAATAAAATTTTTCGAAAGAAGATTGTGTTGTCCATTTTTATGTGTTTGTTCATTTATTACATAGATTGAAAAGCGATTTTATGTAAACAAAACAAGACTTACATTTTATACATGTACTCGCGTAGCCCGGTCGTCAATCTTAATTCTTGTGCTTCCGACCTTTCACCTAAGTTAAGTTTCATCTTAGTTAAGCTTGTTCAGAGGGTCTTCAGAGGGCGCCGCTGTTAGGCTAAGCCTAACTATATATATTAGGGAGTGCACTGAGTATTGGGATAGTCTTGTATATCGTTTTTTTTTTGTATTTTAATGATATTTATCTCAATATTACATACAATACAATACAATTTTTTTAACAGTACAATTATTCACAATACAATACAATACACTTTTAAATACAATTTAAAATACAATACAAGAAGGACACAAGAAAAAAAATTAAATAACTCTATAAAATAAGGGACGAAAAAAAAAAGAACAAGGAACAAAATCAAAGGGCTCTTAAAGCCATCTCGTTAATGCGAGAGAATGTAAGGTTAATAAAACAACAACAACAACAACAACAACAAGAATTGGAAAAGTTGGGTGCCTTTGATAGGTAAATGTAGTAAAGACGTAATAGGTAATATGTGTAAAGCTGCTAAATGGTTTATTGAAGTTGAAAGATTGAAAATACCTGTAGGTCTAATCGTAGAGTTAGACATTGCAGTCATAGAGGACTTAAGGGCTCTTTTAGGAGCCACCAAATCAATAAAAGTCATGAGCAACAAAATAATCACGAGTATGAATGTAAATAATTTTCATGTTAATTTAGCGTATTTGTTCAAAATAGTCTTCATTTTACAGCTGAGGGGAAACTTCAACTTGATTATATTAAGCGAATGAGCCGAGGCCAATTTGGTTGCTACGGGGGGAAATTATGAGGAGGGATGGGGGTGGCAAAACTACTTAGATTCAATCTATCTTTAGAGAGCCCTTTTACTTAGTTAATTTTCTATGTTTTGTATCAGTCACAGTATTTTAGTAGCAATGACTTGTATGGCATTACAATGGCGATTTTCTTATCAATCGAAATTTGGGAAAGATGTTCGAAGGTTAAAAAATATTTACTATCTTTATTTATTGATATTTAAACAAAACTAAAACATATTGCAACGATTTTCATTTGGGATTAAAATTGATTTACTAGCAATGTTTTTAAGCAGCCAATTAATATGTGCAGTGTATATGTGGATGTATGAGACAAAACAAGAACTTTGTGCATGTGAATAAGTTCAGTAAAAAGACTTCAGTAAAAAAGGAATGTTTTATCTAAATACTTCACTAAGGTAGACTATTGTAAAAAAGGCAAATGAAAATATTTTACTTGTCGCTTTTTCCGTCAACTAAAAAATTGTGTACCTTCGGACAGAATGGTGTCTCTTGTAGGAATAGAGCTGGCGATTAGATTTCGTTTCCTTTTATAGCCGAAGCTGTTTTCAAAACATCTCGGCTTAAAGAAGCCTTGGTAAAAACGACAAGCGACGTGGCCCCGAAAATTGCCGACATGAGACGTTCTGAACAGCGAGAAACGGCTCGATTCCGCTTAAAAAATACGACAAATTACGACAGCGACTTTAGAAGGTTGTGCAATTTACCAATAAAAATTAAACATTATTGACCATATCGTTCATATCAACACCCGACGGCCAACGGTCTGTTTTACATGTAATGATCAATTTGTTATTGAAACGTCTACCAACCCCGTTCCCAAGGCCCCTATCTTCCTCTCTCTTGGATCGGACGTGCAGTTAGAGTACACCCTAGACTCCCGGTATACACATACATATCCGTGACCTTTGATTTTTGATTTTTTTGGTGCAAATTGGTTTTAACAAGTTTAATAATTTTCCTTCGAGCATTTTTATTTTAAAAAGAGACTTTTCTTTTGATCTTGATGAAAAATTGCACTTTATCAAATAAAGACAAATATATAAGTGACAGGTCACGCGTGTGGTTTCCGTTGGAATTACACGCACTGGCTCCCCCGACGGTGTCAATTTGCGCGAGGGCAAAAGTAACGACCCTCCCCTCGGGTGAATGTCATTTTGTCTCTGTGACGCGGTCGCTAAGCTTTAGTATTCGAATTTCGTGATACAGCCGTTTGGATCGCGGACAATGGCGAAGCGAAGATGGCCAGAATCGCTCCAAAACGGAGCCCTTTTAGAGCCCGTGAAAGGGAATTTGGAAGCTAGCACGAATCGCACGGGTAGACATTTAACCTGCGGCCTCACTGGTGGCAATTCGGGGAGCTTGAGTTGAATTGTTTAGAATTTATTGGCTTTCGCGTGGCGAGGGTTCGCTCAGAGGTCTCCAGCCTTCCCTTCTTTTATAGTGGATAGTGGGGCGAGTAACAAAAGTTGTAAAAATGCATTTAAACCGGTCAGGATACATCAAGAGACAATAAAGTAAAGGTGAGAAGACTTAAGTGTGTAATATTTTCGATTTTTCTATCGCTTATCAATTCCGTGACAAATCGTATTATTTCCTAGTATATTTCATTACTGTGCTGTAACTTGATCTGACTCACATCACGATTGGTCTGCCTGTGGGATCATCCAATTTAAATCTTTGATGTGTGCCACAACGCATCGGATAAATGTTTACGCTTATCCGCGTTTGTAGATCTTTATATATAAGATATAAACATCTAAGAATTTTACGGAGATTTTAAAGAAGAAAACAACTGATCCATGACCTATGGTCGCTACAATGTCTGTCATTGATCGATCAGATTCCGTTCACGCATATTCATTGCTATTTTAAGACTTAAATTCAGTCAGGAAGTCAAGACAAAAAAGTGCATATCCTTAGAATTCCTCTATTCCTCAAAGAAAGAATTGAGCAAATATATATTTTTCCAACCTTAATTTCATTTTTAAGACAGTTTTGAGATTCGCTCTTCCCTGTTCTTTATAATCTTCCGGAAACCAGACATTCCACAAAGATAACAAGTATCACAGAACATTCATAATCCATCGGACAAAATTATCAACAAAAGCCAGAGAAACTTTTGATAACTCAGACGTCAGATGTGGGTGGGCTGAAATATCTGTTTTCCGCTTAGTTGTCAATGCTTGTTAAAGGAAATATTTCACACAGTTGTGTATGTTGTTATCGATATCGATATGAAATGTTTTGGAAAGTGAAGCGGACATTGATTTTTCTTTTGTGGAGAGTTGAAAAAGAAATGGCTGCATAAGTTAATGTTATACATGAATGGGTTATTTGCGAATATATAGTAGTTCTGTCTTTTTTTATTCGAAAGTCGAATAAAAGAGTTTTCTATTTCCGGTATCATGTGTTTAGTAACTATTAGAGATTAAATGGGTCTGCTTTAAACCTCAAAATATAGTGTTGACAGTGTCTTCTTGACGACCCCCGGGGTCACGACCGCAGTAAAAATTCGTAAAATATTCTATTAAGATCCAAGTCTTATGCGATAGTCATATATTGGAATAGTGGGATCTTGTAATTGTTTTTTAGTAGCTCCTCAGAGTTTATTCCGCGTGTAAGTGTAATGTGTTTCTCGGAGCTAGGCAGTATCTCCATTACATCCGGTTTGAAATATTTGAATCTCCAGCATAATAGCTGTACACTCTTTATCAAGTTTCCCGGAAAGTGACATCATGAAACTTAGCGCCCCAATTTCTCAAATTATAAAATTTGTACTAAAGTAATCAAACATGCGGGATTCCTGACCGCAGTATTTTTCAAAACCTTTTTCTGATCTGCCGGAGATACAGGCAAAGGTTGTCCGTTGTTGCATTATTATGCAGTATTACTTTATTTTGTATTAAATTTTCGACCGCAGAAATATAATCGCGCAGAAAAAATTACTTGTTTTAATGATGTATATCGGCTTAACAAGAACTTTTCAACAGTGAATATATTCCTATCATAACTCCGAGGCGACCGGCACAACAGTTATCTGTATTCCCGATTCAACTCCACACACGTCCTCAAAAGAACCAGAGACTGTTATCATAATACTGATACATTTTTACAACAACGTACAATAATTCACTCACTAGTTTTCTCGTTGTTTATGTTCATATTGGCGCCAGAACAGCAACCATATAACTGGGAGAACTATAAAAACCTCCGGTCGGGAAGTGAAATTGTTTAATACCGATGCCTTGGATTTTATTTATACTTGACCAGAAATCCGCAAACATTTCCTCCCAGCAGAAATTTAAGCTGTCCCGACGCGCAAAAATTTCCTCCCGCAAAACAAATTCAGTCAAAATTTCCTTGTGCACGGTAGCTAAACCAATAAAACTATGACGTCTTTCCCATACTATTGCATACAAACGCAAAGTTCATGCTTTTTTGCTCTGCCATATCGCTCATATTAAAACACAAACTTTCCCGTCCAATAACGTCTCCATTCGTAAAAATAGACCGTGAAATTCTCAAACTAGGTTTCCCAAGAAAATGTATTTGACCTATTTTTACCATTCTCGAAAGCAGCTTGAATGGCTTTACGACAAATGATTGAAAATTTTAAATATTGATACGTAACGTGAGATATCGAAACTAAGAACTTTAATATCTTTGCAGTGACGTAATGTGAAATATGACAAGTTCATCACAAGTTCTGACATCCCAATACCCTAGGGAAATTAACAATAGGACCGGGGGTGTTCCTCAAATATTTTAGTGACGGTATGTGACGCCCTTCTTGAAATCCTAACCGCTTTAACCAACCATATCCTCAATGCCCTAATATAGCTTCTATGAAGAAGAAAGAAGAAACTCCCCCCCGGACAAAAGTCCACAAAAATTTGTTAACAGCTTTTGCCCCTTTTTTCGTGGTAATTTCGAAATCTCGCTTAATGCGCATGCGCATTAACGAGATAAAAAGTATTTGGTATTAACATTCTTTTGTTTAAAATAAAAGCATAATATACCTTTGTAATTTGGCTGCCAGCTTGAGTCTTCAGTACATATTTCTTCGACTTAGCGTTGTGAACGGATCGCTTGCCTTTTGAGTCAGCAACGACTGTTTCAATATGATATGTTAGAGCCAATTTAGAAAGGTAAATGTTTAAGGAAGGAACATGGTCTTTATTTCGACAGGAGTAAATATGCTGTTTTGCCAAAATTATTAGATGGTTGAGCAATAAATAATCTGTGCTTGTCTCCCAAATTCCAAAAATTTTGTCAACATCTGAGAGCGTATCCAGCTTAATTTTAATGTTATTACAAAAGAGGATAAAATCTTGCCAAAATATTTCAGTAAAATCACAGTTTATAAATAAATGTTCAAGGGATTCATTTTCTTTTTTACAAAATGTACACAACGGACAGGGAACCAAGCCAAAATTATTAGATGGTTGGGCAATAAATAATCTGTGCTTGTCTCCCAAATTCCAAAAATTTTGTCAATAATGTAACACTCTAAATTGGAACTCCCGTGATTTCGAATCAATAGCAACTTTGAAAGGCAGCGCTGATAGATCTCCTTCCATTGCAGTGAATCCTCATATTTTTCCGTATATCTTATCTGTGCAGTTGGCATGACTTCAAACTTTGAACGTACTTCTTTATAGATGATTCTAGATGACAGTTTATCGATTAATACACTTTGACCATTTAAATCTAAACAAACCCTCTTTGAAAACGTAAAATCCGTCATTTCATAATTACCACAAGTCTTAACATGATGTCGCCATGAAGCAGGAAGCGCATCAATAAGTGCCATTAATTGAAATTTTTCTATACCAGTAAATATTGTTCTTGTTAAAATCTGAAAAGTCGTAACCGGCCCTTCTTCGGCTGCAAGATCGCCAAGAGTAATTATTTCTTTTCTAAACAACGACTCATAGAAGACAGACTTTCCTTCAATACAAATCAACTTATTCCTCGCGAAGCGAGGGCCGAAGGCCCGAGCGCAGCGAGGTAAATAAATTTGTCGGCCCTCGGGAGCTGAGCCGCGCGAATTCGAGCGAAAAATATATTTATATATATATATATATATGTATATATATATGTGTATATATATATATATATATATATATACACATATATATATACATATATATATATATATATATATATATGGTATGTTAGGAGGTTTTACTATTCTATGTTACTGTAGTCTCATTTCTGTTTTTGGGTAAGATTAAATTATTATTTTTACTACAACTGTACCACCATTGAGTTGTTATTTTTAGTTTAACATCACTCTTCAGCAACAGTAAACTCCTGCAATCTCAACCATTCTAGCAAATAGTGAATTGGGTTAGCAATTATTTGATACCCAGTATATAGAACAAAAACTACAGCAGTATCTAAAGGGAACAGGTTAATTTGGGAGATAGCACTCACATGCTTCAAAAATGGAATTTAATCGAGACAGCAGGAGTTAGCTGTATTCGTGATAAAAAACTCTCACCCAATCAAAATAAACAGAACACACACTGCATATTGTCCTCGACCCATGTCCACAACAGTACTATAAATCCACTTTCAGACCAATTTTCCTTTTGACAACAATTAATGAAGATAGGTTTGGGGGAGGGGTGGGGAAGGGGGGTGCAGGGACGGCCTGAGGATATTTTGGTACCCAGTCCCATAGCAGAAACAGCGACCCACAGTTCAAAACCCTAAACTGACCAGTACCAGCTCCCATTTATTTTAGGAAGACAGGGTACTAAGTACAAGTTAAATGGAAGCGACTAGGAACGAAAATGTCACAACTTTAAATTTCGGGGCCACTGCCGGCATGCAATTCAACCTCTCCAGTCAAATCAGAAATTCCATCTCTCCCTCCCACATTGCTAAAATTTTGCAGTGCATCCTCCCCCAAGCTTCGCGAGGTTCTGCGAGACACGTATTTCTAGTTGTTCCAAATTACCGTGTCATGTATGATTTTACAAGGTGCCTGTTTCGTTAGCTTACCTGCCGTCGAAATCTCTGCGAAACAACGGAAACATTCTTCACAAAACTTGGGAAGATTGACGGGAAGTTTTTTAAGATCAAACGCACAACATAAAATGAAATTACGCCCGACGTCCTTTAGGTAATGTGAAGGTATGATCTTCCAATTACTCTGCTGTTTAGTTTCAGCGAATTTCGCGCAGCACATGATTATTTGCGCCTTAATAATCGAAGCTAAATGCGGTGCTTTTAATCCGCCTTTGTCAATATCGCATATAAGAGATAGACGCTTGACCTTGTCTTTCCCCTTCCAAATAAATTGGTAAATTAACCTGTCAACCTCCACCATCATATATTTATCCAAGCGAACTGAACAGGCTCGATACATAAATACAGGAATAACAAACGTCTTTACAATTTGGATCCTTCCTAAGATAGTTAAATCCCTCCATTTCCACAATTGTAACTTTTGCTTGATAGACTTTAGAACTTCATCAAAGATTAATTTCTTTCTTAAAATATCATTGTAGGTGAAATAAATGCCTAAAATCTTGAGTACGTTTTTTAAACATATGTTTTTAGAGGAAATAAAATTTACCTCTACAGCAGGACAATAATTACCTAAAAGGATCATAATGAGTCGAGTTTAACTCGTGTGACAAGTAGTTTGACTCCGTTGTTTGTATGCCAACGAACGCCCCCTATTGGCGAGCATGGGAGTGAAGCTATAAGCCAAAATATTAGTTTGGATTTGTTGGTAAGGATATGGGTGTAGGTGCAGTCATATTGATGGAATAGCAATAGATGGAAAATTGTTGTAAATGAGGCCACTACGACTCGATAGTGAACGTAATTTGTCGTTAACACCTCCTGGTGATGTTACCTGTTTCTCGAGGAGTCCATTATTTGTATGCTAGCAAACGCCCCCTTGGTGGAGAGTTTGATTTGCGTGTGTTGTTAACAATCGCCTAGTGGTTTGACATGTAATTTGAGCCCGTTATTTGTATATTAGTTTGAGCGCCCCCGGTGACGAGTTTAATTTGTTGTAATCACCCCCCGGTGGTGTTACATGAGTTTTGTGTCCGTAATTTGTATGCTAGTTTTAGCACCCCTGGTAACTATGATTTGTTGTTGGCGAGCTTCATTTCTTATTAGCACTCGTCGATGGTGTAACATATATTTTGAGCCCATAAGAGGTGTACCGTTCGAAGACTTTAAGTTCGTTTTGGAGCTGTTGTATATCTTACGTAAGGGTCCTCTTGTTTTATGCAGTTGTAGTTTTTACTAATTCTATCTTTTTCCGTCTCGTTTTCTTTGTTTTTTGTTTGTTTTTCTTTATTTCTTCCTTCCAGATGGTCTCAGCTGCGGTGTATGCGCACCTTTCGCAGATTTCTGTGACCCGTTATTAAAGGAGTTGGCGTTCAGATTGGAGTCGGCACTCATTGCTTCCAGGACCACAGGGACCATCGATTCATGCAGAGGGGCTTTTGCTGGAGGGGAGAACTTTGCCTGGTCTAGAGATGACATTCAAGTTTATCCTGCCAAGGCGGAGAATGTAGCCTTGTACCTGCAGCATTTATTGGACACTACGCGCTCCCGTTTTGTAGTAGATTAACCCTTTCCCTCGCAGAGTGAATTATGTAGTGTAGTTGTAACTTTTGAGGCTTCCAACGAAATACAATGGAGTGACCATTCAAATGAAACCTCTTCAGCAGTACCATGGTACCATTTGTTTTTCAATATTTTACAAAATGAAATTTGGGAGTTTTCTTGAATTTTGATGTCTGGCACTCTTGGGAGTTAAAGGATTAAGCTATTTATGACATTCAATGGGCTCATAACGTAGATAGATAGCGAGGATTCTCTCGGCTACCGATAGTCTTATTATTCATGCTTTTAGTAGCGCTGCCAAAAATAGAACCCGTTTTGGTCAACAACAACAACAACAACAACAACAACAACAGCAGCAAAGAGAACCTATTTCAGCTGATTTGACAAGAAAGCTTTTGAGGCTTTGAATTATGGAGATATATTGCTTGACTTAAAGAATGTGTTTATTTTATACTTACCTTTGTGGGAATTTTCAGTATTGAGGATTAAGTATAGAGACATTGGTTTTCATAGTGGCTATGGGACTATTATTATTGATCAGTTATATATTAAAGTATTACGGGTTATTTAAAGAATAGTTTAAATATATTGTGCCGGAAATTTCTCTATTTAGGGGTGGACCATTAGAAATCTTGGGGGGGGGGTGGCAATTACCAAAAAAAAATCCTGCAAAGGAAAATTGTCTGCAAGCAGTTAACCATAAAAAAAAATAAAATCCTGCAAGCTAACAGGATATATATATTTATTTTAAACTGGAACATATGAGAGTATGACATGTTCTCTGGTAGTAAAATTCATCAAAAAGCAACTTCAGGTTGAGTCAAATGCTGCCAAAAATTACCTGCCTCAAAGGTCTATCTGGTACATGTACCAATATCTTAATATAACCAAAACCTTCCTTATGTACATATTTGAAAACACTGTAAACAACATGAAATATGTAACCTGCTCTACTACGGTTATGTCCAGGATTGAACGCAAGTATTGTTTTAAATACATTACAGACTGTCCAACCGTCCCGATTTCGTCGAGATTACCCCGATTTTGCTTGAAAGTCCCGAATCCCGACCAATATGTGATCGAGATAGGAAAAATCCCGATTTTGACATCTGTTCTGTCATTTTCGTCAAATTCTCATAATACTTACTATACAAAAAGACGAAATTGCGTATACTTAACTCTGATATCTAGATAAACTAAAGAAACATCAAGAAATATAAAATGAAATCAAGTACTTGTATGTGGAGCCACACAAAGAGACCCAAAGCGACGAGAAGCCACATCAATTTGCCAAACAATTTTTACAGAAATTGTTGTCTCAGAACACTAGAAATGGAGTTTCAGAGCATCAAGATTTCAAAATTTTATGGTGGAGCATGCCCCCAAACCCCCCTAGCAGCTCGCGCCTTCGGCGCTCGACCACTCCATTTCAATTCTTATTTCTCCCCATTTTTCATGCAAAAGAGTGCACAGTCTGACATTAGTTATGAATCCGGTTTTTACTCAGTAAAACTGTACAGACTTAAATCTACTTTCCAGCGTTTAATACCAAAAATGGTATGGGTTTGGCCAAGAATAAATAAACTTGGACCTTGCACGCATTTATAAAGAAGACCTGAGAAAAAAAAAAAAAACCTGCAGAGCTTTCAGCTCCCCACCCCCCCCCCCCCCCCAAAAAAAAAAAAAAAAATCCCGCAGGAGACTCAGGCCGAAAAAAAAATTCATACACGGAAAATTTTTTAACCCCCCCTCCCAGGATTTCTAATGGTCCACCCCTTATTACCCATTCGTTAAGGGCCGGCTGGACGTCAGCGTCCGATAATGCTAGTGTGACAGTTAGTGGACTCTAGTTGGTTTCGAAAATGTTGGATATTTAATTTCCTTAATTTCTTATTTCATTCATTTCCCTTTCTTTGCCTTTATTAAGATACATTCATCAGATAACTGACAGACTCATCCTAAATAAACTATTGCACATTGAATGTCTCGTGTTCGTGGAGTCAGAATATGTAATTTCTGACATCTGAGTGACGTGGGAACGAACTGGTCAGAAACTGTTATTCTGACGGCACGATATAGAGGCTTGCGTTTCGTCATGGGACATCTCGGGACTATTTAAGTGTTTGGCGGAAGATATTTACCATTCTACGTCGGTCAGTCCTCTCGAATGTTGCCTTTTTTCGTTCAAGTTTTTTTTATTTTTGTTACGTTGGGAAATGAAATGTTATACAAGTATCAAGTAATGTTAGCAGTGTTTGTTCCTTTGCCCTCAAGGTCCAGTGCTACTGCATCGTTATTCTTGGTTTGCACCGTCACGCAATCGGGCGCAATCACAGGCAGCCCAAGCTCAAGTGATGTTTACACGTTGTAATTTAAACGTCGTGGTAACTGTTGCGTAATAGCGAAATTATAAGGATTTGTATGGGGAAAATTCACTTCGAATTTGAGCGTAAAATTAGGAACGATATTTGAATAAAACTGGCTCACTTGAACTTCCTTGTGTGTTTACTTGTGTCTTGAGTGGTTTTGGGGTCGAATCGAAGCGATTCCAGCGAGTTTTAGTTCAACTGTTTTAGGAAGAAACAGTTGAACTAAAACTCTGTGCACTATACCGTTGTTGAATTATTCACCGAAGCCTTCGACTCAAATTTACAGAGCTTTGTATGGAAACACTATCTTGGTGCTTGGTGTCCCTCCGAGGGACACCAAGATGGCCGCCGGAAATCAATAAAAACATATGGACTTCACTTTCGCTCTGAAAGCGAATATTTTTTTCTCGTGAACTACTATACATTCGCATAAACTGCTCTCCTAATACTTTAACTACCCAAAATGCTAAAAATCACGAGGAAAGGCCTTTCTTTCATAGGATAAAGCTTTGTCACGGACGCTATGTTGCTCTCACGTAGGTTGAAAGGTCAGAAATTCAAAATGCTGTATTTTCAAAGCGAAAGACGCTACCGGGTTGGAAACTTGTAAAAAGATGTATTTTAAGTCAGCTTTAACCTGGTGGACATATAAACTCAAAAGACATTGCGATTCATGATTTTCGAATTTGATGACGTCACGTGCAAATCAATAATAGGGAGGGGTGGGGGGTATAAGTTTCCACATTTTTTGGCCACATCTAAAGGGTGGTTTTCAGTGCTTTTTCGTAGCAGCCAATTTTCTGAACTTTTGAAATATAATGTACGTGAAATGTAATTTAAAAGGGTCAGGAGAATAGACATAATAAGTTATTAGGATACATTCATCACATGACTGACTTATCCTAAATAAACTATTTCACATTGAATGTCACGTGTTAGTGGAGTCAGAGTACATTAAACACTACCAGTAGACATGTTCACCAAACAACATTATTTATTAAATTCACGTTGTGGCGAGAGTCAAGATACTCCGAACATCACATAGTTAATAAGGATTACATTTACATCAATTGCGGACCTCAGGTTTTGCTGACCGAAAAGCATTCCTGATACATGTTGTAATGACAAAGAAAAGATAAAAAGTGTTTTGACTAATAATACTAAACTTTTTCAAATACTTCGATGAATAAGCCGTTAGGTTGGTCTGTTCGAGATAAATTGAAAAAGGTCTTTTTAAATACCAAAATGACATTTATCTCTACCCTTTCCCAGCTCCAGCCTGAAAATGGTACCCCATTTAGGTGGAGCCTCCCCGTATAGTCCATTATAGGGAGTACCACCACCCCCCCCCCCCCCCCCCCCCCGGCACTAAGTGTAGGCGCGCTGATGACTGACTATTTTTGTATTATTTACAAATTTACAAACAACTTTATTGAGACATCTCATACTGTATTATTCTTGATCCCGCCGGTAAAACTTGTTTGGGTTTTCATAACATGACCGTACGGAACTTTTATCAATATCGTTACTATTTAGCGAAAGCATGTTGTGTTCATTCAGTATTGCAATAAAGCTGGTTACCGTTAAAATTGTCTTTTGTCGAGTTATAAATGCGTTTCCGTTTATTGGTTATGTTCAAAGACCTAAAACAATTAGACGGCTCGCTCTCCGTTTCTATCGACCTAGTCAAAAATGGTATATAACAGGGTAAGGGTTTAGCCCGGGCATCAAGCTTGCCGTCTAATTGTTAATTTGAACGCCCTTCTGTAGCCAATCAGATGGCGAGTTTGGCTGATCACGCTGGACTTAATTTTCGCGATATTCGCGATTGCAAAAAACAAATCGCGAAATTACATTGTAAAGACCAATTATCGCGAAAATTAACTACGCGAAATTTAACATCCTGCTATGAAACCCTTTGAATTTATTAGTTTTAACCTAAAATGCCTACAACAGCGAAAAGATCCATATTTTAAATGCTGATCTGAGTATAATGGTGTGCTTTGTTACTCTGCCGGTACGGCAACGAGTTAAGGATTGGCCTCCGTGTTTCTCCTTGTTTTCCTCAGTGTTTTCGTATCTACGTTTGTGCATTGCGTTAGATCTGGGTACGAGAATACGAACCCATGCACTGCGAGAAATTTTGAGCCCACGGTACTTGGGATTCGGCGACGTCGTTTTGGAAGCAAAGCGAAACAAATTTGGATTATTGTTTGTTGCTGTTTAATACTCGTGACGGGTACGGCAACGAGGTAAAGTTTGCCCTCCGTTTACCTTTTTATTCTTTTTGTTTTCGTCTCTTATTTGTGCATCGAATTAGATACGAGAATACGCATGCAAGCAGAAGCGAAACTAATTTTGGTTTTATTTGCCTGTTGTTGTGTTACCGTGTTCTCCTCGAGTAACGAACATTGCCGGTACTCGAATTATGTCAACTGTCAATTGTACACCAATCAGAAACTGGTGCGCGCTTTTACGCATCGCTGACTTCAAGTGGGAATTTACTGTGTTTACCGCCCAGCGCGAATTAGCCATTCAGAAATTTGCGTGCGACCGCCAATGTCAGCTGAAATGAAACATAGGCACGCATTGCGTGCATGAGCTATTTTGAAAATTACCTAAATGTTATGAAATAGTGGCCGTGTTTTCACGAGCGATTTTTCAAGTCGCTGAGCGAGCGACAGTTTGAAATCTCGTGAAAACAGTTGCTTGTCCAACTTGCTTAAAGTTAAGCGAGTCGGCGAACTACAATAGAATTCTCATTAAATTTAAGCCACCAAACCAGGTCGCTTAAGTTTGTCGGCAATTATTTTCGGCCAATCACATTTCGCCAGCGTTCAAACAACAAAGAAGGGCATTGTATTGTCGTTCTTTTGTGTTCTAATTTTCTATTGTTTTAACAAAAGAAAATATATCGCGCATGGTATAAGAAAAATGAATAAAGTTCTGTCCGTGAAAACGCATAATTTTTTTAAGCTGCTTAACGCGGTCAGTAAACAAATAACCTACAGGAATGTTAAGCGAGAAAAACCGCCTCGTGAAAACACAGCCAGTGAAAGCAACAAAACAGCGGAAGTAAATTCGCACAAAAAACCGT
>JAJGOT010000394.1:0-5000 GCA_022457155.1 Cladopsammia gracilis
TTGCTACAAGGGACAGACCAGCTGTCATCTATATCGATGCATTGGAACGATACACTGGTTAACGCCAGCACGACCTACCCAACATAATGGAGAAGAAGGTCTGAGCTTTTGATAAACATTATTGCTGCGGACATATTTCCCTCGATGTAAAAGTGATCATGATCAGACATGATTTTGCGAGAAGGAAAGATAATATTAATAACTTTTCACCTTCTCCCCGGTTTGTCCTTTTTCTTTGTAGTACTGAAAGTTCTGACTCACTGCATAGTCACTGTACTGGAGCTTGTACTTGGTCACCCACTGCTGGCAACATTTACCATTTCTCCCTTGCGTTGCTACACCTGTTATTCTAGTGTGCTTACTACCCAGATCAATTTGGAGCCACTGGTTGTTATCATTTGTACCAGCTGCCCAAGCGCCTGCTTTGACTCCATCTGATGTGAAGTGTAGTCTTCCTTGATTGGCGGCATGCTTTTGCTTGGGATGATACTCTGAAGAGGCACTGATTTGTTCATCAGGGATTTGACGGGTTTCCATACCCAGGGCATGTTGACAATCTACATTTTAAAAAACATCGATTACCTTATTCTCCTTTATTTTCGCGGGACTTTAATTTCGCGAAAATTTTCTCGGCACATTTCGCGAGTCCTTAATTTCGCGATCGGGGAAAAAAAATTGTTTGCAGGGAATTAAATTTCGCGCAATTGACGATTCAATGCCTTTATTTTTTTATTTTTTACAAAAATTACGTTAATCAAGACACTCGTAACAACACACTACAAGGAGCCGGGACAGGATGGTCAATTTGACGACTGTACAAAGGATGTATTGGAGGAACTGTGCGAAGATGATGACTCGGATGCCGAAGAAGACCTTGAGGGCGAATCTTGACACCGATTAACATCTAAAGTTATAGACGACAGCTCCTTGTAACACCTTGTGTTAAAAATTGTTTAGGGTTATATGATTTATCTATGTCCATTAAATTTCGCGACATCAAAGTTCGCGGTCGTTATTTTTCGCGGGTCTTTAAGTTCGCGAATTTTTTAAAATCGCGAAAATCGCGAATTTAAGGACCCGCGAAAATAAAGGAGAATAACGTACTTTGACTTTGTACATTTCTACCATGCTGTCCTACTCTGATTCGAGATATCTTACATTTTAAAACGACTGCATACATGTGAGCATTATGTATGTGTTTCTCCACTGCTCTGCTAGTGGCACATCTTCTACGTCGCAGTGAAGGATCGTAAGTAATACTTATTATTATACATTTTGCTCACCATCTATATTTTCATTGGCTGAGAGCACACAGCTTATTCACAATAGCATCGAATTGTGACGACATATCTACAGACAATAGGATGTATGCATGTAGATGTGACGTCATATCTTAAGACAGTCAGATTTTTGCTCGGAGCATGCCACGCGCCGCCCGCTTAATTAGCGGCAGCGTGAAAGAAATTACAACTGAAGATTTCACAATCTACCAAGGGAAAAGCCTGAAATTACGAATATGTGCTTTAAATGTCTAATAAAACAATTATTGGATTCGGTTTTCGCATAATAGCGAGAATTATCAAAGCCTCTGTTTGCCTTGATAATTCTCGCTATCATGCTCAACCTCATCCAATAATTGTTAATTATTAGTATTAATATCATTATAAAGGCAGTGATACTAATACGGAAAGGAACAGTAATTATGTCGACCGTCGTGACAATTATTAGTATCTGTTAAGTTAAACAAAGGAGGGCAAATAGCGGAAATGCTAATTTTAATTGCCCCATAGCTTTACGGTAATTTTGCTGGTTTTTGCCCCAAATTACTGAATGTAAGACTAAATAGATAAAATGTTCCTGGAACACCGAGAGGAACACATTAAGTGATTCCTTAAAGTGCACATGAAGTAAAATTTCATTACCATTTTTTTTTGATAATCTGAAAATAGGTGTTTTAACAATTATTTCGACGGGTAAATAAGTCACTTGAAGTGGCGGGAACATATTTTAACAAGCGACGCAAGTTGGGCATATTAGACAAGGACCTGGGTTCTAGTGATGTCATTAGTGTGTAAACAACTGAGCACGTTACTTGTTTTACAGTGGAGTTTTGGCAACTTGTGGAAGGAGTCTTTCGATTAAATAATATGTTTGAAAGAGACGCGTAGTTTAGCTCCGGGTTCCTTCCCTTCTCCGCCAGGTTTTGTTGTGATCGAACACACGAATAACGTCACAAATCCATTGTTTGTACCTTTTTGGCCGCGCTCAAAATGTCGCAAATTTCAGGCCCTGGCGGGAGTTTTCAAACCGCTAAAAATAGGGGATCTTCTTCGAGCAAAAGAGGAAAACGACTGAAAATGAAATAAAGGTGATATCAGAAGAACATAAAACCCTAAAAAAAAAACGGTAGTGAAATTTCACTTCATGTGCACTTTAAAGAGAGAACAAACCATAATAAGTTTTTGAACTATTTTACCGAGATACAAATGCAAGAGTAGAACTTCTAACAATTGGCCATTTTTTCAAGTTGCAATCCATTTTCATCATGGCTGTCCACAGCCAAATTCTGTTAACAAAACTGGTCCATTATTGTTAGGTTTCCGTTGATAAAAAATGTTTTTAGGTTTGTCAAAATGATACCAAATACGAAACATTTCCCCCATAAGGTGGCTGAACTCAGTTTGCACGCGCTCCTCAATTTCAGCTGCTTACGTGAGTCAGCAAGTGCAGAGTTTTGAGAAAAACAAACGTGGCACCTATTCAGCGATCATTTTATTTTGCTCAGCGTAGATCGCGAAAGTGTTGTTTTTCGTCTTAAAATCAAACAATTTGTTGTTCGTAAAAATGTTTGTTGAATCAATAGATAATTTATAGAACCATTGAAGAAATACACTGTGTTTTTGGTCGTTTTTGTCTTTAGATCGCCTAGTCAAATGCAACGCATGCGCAGTTGACCAAAAAATTATGACTCGATATTTTAGCGACTTTCCTCGGAAATGTGCTAATTTCTACGGAACCACTCGTTTGAATTTCACGAAATTTGGCGCAATAATAGTTCCGAATATGCCGAACTCATCTGTCATCAGAAATTTAATATCTAACAGAGGAGATTTTTACAAAACGCAAACATCTTAAACCACAAATTACGGAAGATCCCTCTGTTAAAATTACATGAGACCAGTGTTAACATGCGAATATTTTTACGAGTTTACTGGAGACAAATGATGGACAAAATCTAACGACTAGATTTTCTGAAAATAAACGAAACCAAATATTGGAGGCTGATTTACAATCCACCGTGTTGCTATGGCAACACCCTAAAAGCTCAACAAAAATATCAAAATATATAGCTTGTTGCTTAATCGTATGTCTCACCAATTTTGGGCGCTTAGACGTTAATAGTTTTAAAATGACAATGAATGACGCACAGGTGCAGTGAAACTGTGTTCAGCCACCTTAAATGCAACACAAGGTTCGAACTCTAGAGAGACTGTGAAAGAGAAATCCATTTGCGTTACCTTGACAACCATAGAGCTCCACCCTCATTGATAACCCGTCATACCATTCTACTGGTCGGAAACGGAGGTAACGTGCTCTGATTGGTGTGCTCAAGTTATGACGAACAACAGTATCACTGTCCTTGTTTCCATCAAATACCTAAATCGGCAATAAAGGGATATTGTTATGGGTATAGTAAGGAATTATACAGTGGCACCGGGGAAATCAAACTCCAACGACCCACAAAAAGAGTTGTATAAAAGGAGTGTGTATGCCGATCGGAATATTGCGATCAGAAAATGGCAGAATAAACTTTCTCTTGTAACAAAAATATGGCAATAACAACTGAAGGACATGGTCGTATTAACGGCGTGAATGACTGCGAATATTTAACTATTATAGCGCGAAAGCGCGCGTGATATCGCCTAATACTTAGCCGACGAGGCCGTAGGCCGAGTCGGCTAAAATTAGGCGATATCACGCAAGCTTGAGCGCTATAATAGTTTTATAATTCAACACATTGATAACAAAGCACAGTTTGAAGAAAAAAAATATCGCCGACAAGCCTTTTATTTAAAAAAAAGCTTACAGATGTTTTACCGCGCGAAACTTGTAACATCACACAGTTCATGAATGAAAGTGGCGCCTTTGTCAATATTGTGCAAGCTTGAACAAAATAACTGTTTTATAATTCAGCACATTGATAACAAATCACAGTTTCGAGAAAAAAATCATTGAGATATACAACCTTTCATTAAGTAAAAAGGCTAACTACAATATTTTACCTCGCACCATTTCTTAAACAACAAGCAGTGAATGCCGAAACTTTTGCCAAGCTAATAAAAATTAATTTAGCGTACACAATCAGTTGACAGTTTCTACGAAGAGCTTTCGTCTACTCAAAGAACGGGACAGAGTAGTGACTACAAGAATTAAAACACAGTAAAATGGCATAGAATGTCTTAGTTACAAGTGTTTCGTATCTTAAAAAGTTCAATTCAGAATGAAAACAAATTGAACAAACACTGCACGGCTACGAACCTAAACATAGCGGCGAAAAGTCGGAAAGAACTGCAGCGTGGACAGTAAGCTTACAAAAATTCACAGCTAAAGGATACAAGACGGTTAAAACGGTTAAAACTTCGTACCTGTAGTTGATTTGGCTTTTTAGTCCCTTCCATAAGCACCAAATTTTCAAACATCGAAGTACGAGCTGAGTAGATCAATGTTGTTTACAAACTTGGAATGCTCGTTTTTTAGCTCCCACAGCCGTAATGACGAGATCAGAAACTTTTCTGAGGAAACATCAAGTCTATATCATATTCCAGAGGTGATTACCAAAGGAATTTCACGAAAACTGTGCTCCTTCATTCACTTCTTGTCGAGCGGTTAAACTTTGAACCAGTTTTCATTCAGCTACGCCAAGAAACACTGCAACCGCGACAACGCGAAAATTTCGCGCCTTTTTTGTCCAATCATGTGAACAGTATTTTTCTCTTTTC